>JAPMOR010064776.1:427757-439915 GCA_026543865.1 Argiope aurantia | reverse complement strand
GATTCTCACACTTGGCATGCATTCATCAATTCAGCCATACCACAAACCGACAACCGGATTCTCACACTTGCAAGGCCTTTTCCACACCTCACAACGACAGTCTGATTCTCACTTTTACCACACATTTCCTACACCACCTCATCCTGATATTCACACATATAACTTTCCCATCATCAAAATAACCCGACTCTAGAATTACTAAACATTTCGGAAAAACAAAATGTAAACTACATGCACCAATGGCTTTCTTATATCATGCTATCTCATTTTTAGTTCTCATAATTGCTATTTGACACATGATGATATTTCTTTTGCCACATTCTCGCGTTTGAATTTACTTCACGGCAATTTATTCCGCACGCTGACATTTCTCATATTCCCAGAAAATATTCAGTTTTTTTCCATGTGTACTAACCACCAACATCTTCAGAAAATATTTAAATAAATTGAAAATCATAAGTAATTATGCTAAAATTTTCCCAATCGATGCTGTTTACAACCCTCCTTCAGATGATTTATTTTCTCTCGTTTACTAACTGACAAAGAATTTCGATGAATCTCAATGTATTTCAGGCAATACTTCATACGGTATGGTGGCATTAAGATTTTTTTCTTCTCTCCTTTAATAATGTTAATCTCCTGTCCGAGATCCGATTAAAAAGCCAATTGTGTCTGAGTAGATAATTATATCACAGAGGCATTCAACTTCTGTAAAATTAACAAAGGATTAAATTTCTGTAAATTATTCTCACTACTTCATTATGATATTGACTTATAAAAAGTAATAAGGAAAAAAAAATATTCGCACACTCAGTTTTTATTTTAGATTTATACTTCTCTGAATAAGCTTTAAATTTACCAGAATCAAGTTCAGAATAACACAATACTTTGAATTTTTCCAAAGTTGTAAAAAAGCTTCAAGTTTGTTGGCTTTACTCAAAGTATTTCTAATATACTGAATACTGCATTAAAATAAATAATTTAGGCCAGGAATTAAACTTAACTTATTTACGTCTGAATACCGAAATAAAATTATTAAAACTATTGACTTCGAAAGATTTAATTGCCGATACTCAAGATATGAATAAATTTTAGAAAAGTTTTACGTTTTTGAAATTAAGTAATGAATTATTTAAATTGATAATGAATCTATGAAATTAGAGTCGGCACTTCAAAAATTTCTGAATGTTTTATACTTTAACCAACATTATGAGATAATGTTAAAAGCATTTTCAATGCTAAGGAAAATGGATGATCTAGACCCTGGGGTTATATTAGAGGATTGTCAACTAAAATATCTTCTGTCGTCTTATACAGATTAAAGTCGTTCATGTCGCTTGCATTACCGCCGAGGGAGAGTGAATATTTGGAAGGGAGGTCCGGTATGGAATGCTGTTTTGAATCATATGTTGAAATTAACATTTAAAATATCGGACTTAAGTAACCATGTAAAAATTCAGATCAAAATGTTAACCCTTAAGAATAAACTGCAAGATATTTTTTTTGATGCTGCATTCCAACTAAAGTCTTTACAGAACAAATAACTATACACTATTCATTGGGAAATATTTCCTAAAATCCAAAGTTAATTTCTTTTTTCACAATTAGACATTTATATAGACTAAAAATATTTTCGAAATTAGTCTCTGATAAGGACGTAATTGAGCTTAATTTACGCTTAGTCGAATACAGAAACCGTTATTAATTATGGTTTTATTGATTGTTTTAAATTACGATATTTGTTTCAATTAAAAATTGCCTAAAGTAACTTTATGAAGTTATATCCAAATCTTCCTGAAGTGTAGCAAAATAACTTAAATTTCATTCCTTTTCATTTTGAGTTAGAAAATATTTCTATGCATTAAAGAGAAAGCTTTATCTACTTGGTATCGGGCAATTTTTTTTTTCTTTCAAGACGACTCCATTTGGGGAAATAACTCGCATCCTTTACTGTTCGTTTAGTATACTTAATGAATTGTTTTAGAGATGATTCACGGAGTGATTATTAAAAAAAAAGAACCTACCTCTACGAAATTTTTTTTATACAGAATAAAATTACTGCTATTATGAATTTAGAAGTAATACTGCATTTAATATCTGAACCGCAACGATATATATGCGGAAATATGAGTAGATTTCGGAATCCAAGCAATTTTTTTATGAACTCAACTACGTTAGAATAGCCATTAGAGATAAAGTCAAATGAAATCTTTGATTTTAAAAATTTGCAAAATGAATCCTTATCTTTTAGAATAAATCTTTCATAAAATATCACGAGACATGAAAATGGTTGACCTAACCGACATTGATATTTACCGGGGAATGAATAAAAAATCATCCATTCAATAATTAAAACCCCTAAACAAAACATCCATAACGAAATAGATATTGGACATATATTTGGAAAAAAAAGGCAAAACTCTCGTAAATTTACCCACTTCATTGAATTAATCAGTTTGCTAATTTGTTTATTCTGGTTTTGCCATTACGAGAATTAACAATTTTATCTTTCCAAATCTCTAAGTCTCAACTGCCCTCGTAATAGACGAAATTTCGAAAATTGAATGGTCTTACTTGCTGGAAGCAAAGGATGTAGGACATGATTTGCAGATTTGATGAGTCATTTATTATGGCATGAAAACATTGTCCACGTTTCAGAGAGAGCCTTGAATCAGCATTGATTTCTGAATTTACAGGATGTAGAAACGAATTTCCGACGATTCATCAATAAACACAGCACAATTGCTTGCGATGTCTTTCTTTGTATTGTATATCGAAATTGCTTCTAGGAGATGCTTGAGCGCCTAGGCTATAAAGAAAAAAAAATGTTAATAAATAGAAAGACGAAAGAAATTATCTCACTACAAATTCAAATTATTTTCTTCTAATAAAGAAATTTAGACTAAAACTACAATAATAAAGAAACTTTACTCTTATATATCCAATTACAATTAATTGCATATATTAAGCTTAAGGCAAATATATATTAATGTTACAGTAAAGTTGGAACAAAATGATTCTTAAAAACATTTTTAAATCCGAAAAACAGTCGGAATTTATTGCCAACTTCAATCTTGTAACATAACAATGTAGTAGAAGGATAAAATTAGTGATTTTTTTTTAAATTATTCAGGCAGTCTTAAGTTCTATTAATCATTAAGATATTTTTTATAAGATTGAAATTTATTATCAATATAAAGGATAATGGTATATTCTGAATATATAATGAATATTTTTTGTACATTCTCAATACATTCTGTAGCTTCATATGAATGCCTTTTCTTTCAAAACGATATACTCAATTAGTGTAAAAAGTACCATAATATACTATAATTTGACATAAAAGCTCATTAAATGTAGATAACTAATTAAGGATGTACCATAAAGAATATATTTGCAACTGATTCAGAATTTCTGAATGGTTCTTTTCAATTTTACATAAGTGTTATTTAACAAATATAAATCGAAATTTAAAAATTCAAGTCGTGTCTCTTGTTGGATAAATGCATATTTATTTTTATTCCGAATTATGTTGTTGGGTAGAATGTTAATCTAGACACGTCATTGAATAAATTATTGTTCCTTCTGACACAGAAAATATGAAATTTTTTCAAAAAAATATTAGTGTATGCAATTTTATAAATTTATGAAGAAGAAATTTGATTTCCAACGTTCATAGCAGTTCAACCATTTTACAACATTTTTCAGTGCATTTTTTTTACAACTATTTTCACCTTCAGAAATTGCAGACAAATATTTACAGTTTTTTTGCATAATGCTAAAACAATTTTTTATTCACTTTATTAGATAGAAGGTTAAGAAAATCCCAAAACCTTTTGAAATTAATCAGTAATTTATGAAGTAACTTCGTAGTTAAATTTTATTTAAATTTCCTACCATATGACCATTGAGTGTTAGTTAAATTTGATTCGATTATTGAATTAAAGTTTAAAAATAAAAGCTTTCATTTTGGAAAATCTTTACAAAATTTTAATTTCTAGTACAGCAACACGTAAATTAAAAAAAAATTAAAAGGTACTGTAACAATATATTAACAATCCAAAGTCTCATAAGTATATCAGCAATATATTAATAACTTGTATATTATCGCATAAAAACATTTCGCTCATTCAGCTCAATTCCTTAATCAATACTCTTATCCTCTAATTAAATGCTACAATCCGTTTAACAAATTTTTCTTTTTAACCGAAATTTAAAAAAGTTTAAAATATAGGGTATATTCAAGGATTCACTCGATATTTCATCATAGATCTTTATTAATAACACAATTCTAGTATTTTTATTCAGAAATGATTTGATTTCGAAATTCTAAAAAAATTTTCATTGCATAATAAATAACATACGGTAAAACCTTAGATTTCACTAATTTTCAAAACTGGAGTGTTATCTTATTAACATAAAAAAATCATGGAAACAAAAATTTCGGAGAATCAATGTATTGAAATTTTATATGAACTAAAATTCCCCTTTATAACATAATTACCGATATATATATACCATTATAATATAATACCTTATATAATTATGCGATATCTACATCTATATCTATACTTATAATAAAGCTCAATGTGTGTGTGTGTTGACGCTCTACAGGCCAGACCATTCAACCTACAGCTACCAAATTTGGCACGTGTATACCTTGGAGGCCGGGAATATGCACCTGGAGGTTATTTTTTCGAATTTTTAATTAGAATTTTATTTATTTAAAAATTAAGCGAAATTTTGGCATGTTTCTGCTATAACTTCCGAAAATATTACCGCACAAAAGATTTTTACTTGAAGTTAAATATCAAAAATTTATCTTATAAATGATACCAATGTTTTAACCTTAGAATTAAATTTCTATTTTTAATGAATTTTTAATAAATATTTTAACTATATTTTTCAACAATTTTTTTTCTTACAAAATAAAAAAATTTAAGCTGCACGAGCACGTTTCGCATTCATGGGGAAAAAAATAGCTTTTTTCAAAGTGTTGCCATCACATTGATTAAAGCTCCAATTAAAAATAAATTAAATTTTTTGGAAATAAAATCTGCAAAAATATAATTTTCGGCACGTGTCTGTAGGAAATGAAACAAATATGAAATATTTTTTCTAAAAAATAAATTCAAGAAAAATTATTTTATGATCTTTTACACTCTCTACACAGGGTGTTTATTTAGTCCCGGACCCATTTTGCTGTTTAATGACTCATATCATTAATCCAATAAATCAGTTTTATTTTAAGGCAAGTTCTGTTTAATATGAACAGGATATCCATTCAAATCAGGGCCACACAGCTAATTTGTAAACCTTTAGTAAGAAACAGGTCTGCTAAAATGGTCTAAATGGAAAATGATTATATTTTATGTAACTTGATTCAATAAATGCTCTAATAAATAACAAATATTTGATTTCACATAAAGCTTCTGCTGTGGAAATCACGATTAAAAAAATGTTGAAAAACTAATATTTTAAATAAAAAGAGTTAATTTCCAATCAACTAAATCAATCACTTAAACTGACTGATTTATGAAGATTTGAATATCACTATTCAATAAAAAAAAAGATAATTTTAGATTTTTCATCGATCGTTTCAAAGAAAATACGCCAAACAGGTTTCTCATGATTAATTGGCCTAAGATTATGAAAACGTTGAGTTTTTCTAAATTTTTAACATTCAAACTTCATAAATAAGTCTTAGTTGATCGTGGAAAATAGAAACATTCAATCATTTATTTAAAATTTGGTGTGTCCAGAATATTTCTCAGAATATGATACTTTACTGCATTAAATTTCGACTTCATAATTTTTGAAATATATTTATAGGCCGGAACAAAATATTATTGATTTTATTTCAATCCTTTTGAAAGCAAAAATAAAAACTGAATTTTATGCTGAATCTGAGAAATTTTTGTTGAATTATTCTTTGAGATATTACATAAATTATGAAAAATATTTTATTGTTCACAAAAGAGAAATACCGAGCGATTCTGTTTGCAATACTCATATTCAATAATTATAATAAATAACAATAAAGATGACAAATAAAATAAAACGCTTGGTTTTATTAAAAAGTATTTTTATATTAATTGCAATTTCATCATTTCCACTTTAAAGTTGAAGTTTTACCGGAAATGACAACAAATTAGCAAAATATATATAGTAAATTGAACGGAACGATCTAAACAACAGTATAAGTTTGGTATGACTATCAAAATTTGAAGATTAAAAATGTTTTGTTTGAGAATCTATTAAGAGACCAGTTACTTAAAATATTTAATTGAAAATTGTAGCGAGCGTTAATACTGGCGAACCGGCTGGTCGCCAAAGGCGGCTAGTAATATATATATATAAATACATTAGATTACATTATTTTCAGCTGCCTATCTTATCAACAAAATAAATTAGGTTATGAAAAATATTTATCCTCAGGACTCTCATTGGAATACGACAACATTTATACAAGATTTCATTGTTATATAAAAACACAGATAATACTTTTTTTTTTAAAATAACATTTCCAAAGACATTCATTATAACACAATATTGTAACGAAACATGAATAAAATCTTCGTTATATATATTTAAACGAATTCCTTACAAAAAATACTATCAAATATATGCAAAAAAAAAAAATTAAAATAAAATAGTTTACTTCTTTATGATCAGGAGAATAAATGCTGACAATTCCAACTACCAAAAACGACAATCAACTTCAAAGAAGGGTAACATTTCTGTCCAGTTGCAAATGAAATACTAACTCAAGTGCCAGATATTTTAAAGTGATTCCAGCATCTTCGAAATTTGAGAAATGAAGTCATCTAGAAACTACAAAACGGGAACTGGTCAATGGCATTATTTTATGAGAATGGAAATGAGTACGATTAAATAATAGACTTTTCTACAGTTTTGCCTAGATAATCAGCCGGAAGGCGAAATAAGATGAAAGAATGCAACAATCTTAAATATGTAGATTCGAATCGAAACTTATATTATTCAGATTATTGAATTATCTTTGGCGAGATCAAGTCCAACGGAAAATAAAAATGATTATTTCAAACATTCTATGGAATGTAATCAGCATTTAACAATTCACTAAAGGTAAGATAAAAGTTAATATTAAATGTTTTTTTTTAAATTGTTTTTGCTTCAAGAACACCAAAGGTGCTGAATAAGAAGCGTAGATGTTAGCGGATTAATAATATAAAAGCCGAAAATATTCGAACTGGAATCCCCAGTAATATCAGTGGTCCTTCTGAAAAAGTTATATCTTTAATTAACGAAGATTTTTTTGTCTAAAAATGTCTAGAATTACGCTTATTTTAATAAATAACTTCGAATTGTTTCATAATATTCTTTTATTTATTGATTTTATATATTATTGCTGCTGTAAAATTTAAAATTGCCTTTCGAAAACAGGAGGACTTCCAAATAAGAAAATCCTCCAAATAAAAAAAATCAGAAACCTTTAGACCACATGCAAGAAATGCAGATTTTTTAAAAAAAAATATTGGTGTTCTGTCATTAATCGCGAATTCTAGAAAGCGCTTCACCCACATATGCTAAGGGTAATTTTTAACTAATGTAAGCATAAATTTTAATATGCTGCAAAAATAGTAATCCCATTCCATTGAGATATAATTTAAATCAAGAATTTTATATATTTTCAACACAAGATAGAGATACAGGTTATTACGTTAAAATTAATATTTAAGTTGTAAAAATTTAATGTAAAATAAATACCCGTCTTTTAATCTGTCCAAAACGCATTGTAATGCACTTATTTATACCAAGTTGAAACAGCTTCTATACTTACCGTAGAATATTCGGATGGTAAGTGGTGATTGTATATTAAATCAATGGTGCAAGCTATAAAAAAAAATATTTTTTAAATGTAAAATGATCATACCTTCTAATGAATCTTCTGTATTAGTTTAATAACTTTAATTCAATAACTTACCTTGTTCAGTATTCATTCGATCCAATTAGTAAGAAACCATGGAAGCAGTATAGTTGAAATTAGTCGATGGTAATGTAACTTAGGCGGTTTTAAACAAATAATTAAAACTTCATGTTCTGTTCCCAAAGGCTGTACGAGAGACTACTTCAAACCAATTTTCAGGCGAAAAATGTAAAATGAATCCAGTAAAAATGCATCATAAGACACATTTCAGTAATTCGTTAACATTGCTGCAGATAAATGCGCAATATTGATTTGCCTCTGATAATACTGACATTTCATATTTTATTCATTATATATTATATTAGTAAATAATGTAAAATTTTATATCGATTTACACTATATTCCTAAATTTCTTTACATTTATTGCAATATTTTGAGCTACTATCAAAACGAAATTGAAAACTAATATTTTTCAGCACTATTGAATATTATATTTAAGAGTTTCAGAATTTAGAAGATTTAAAATTTGAAAATCCCTTCAATGTTGACAGTCAGACTTCAAAATCAATCAGGTTTCTGAATTGAGTATTTCAATTGTTTCTGAAAATTCCATTTCATATATTCCAGAATTATTCGCATTCCGGTATTAAGGCTACCTAGACGATTTTAATATCTAGAGATTTCAAAATTAAATATTACATGCTATGACTTTCATCAGTATGTAATTCCAGTGCAGAATTTTACCACACATTCCATTCTTGAATTTTTCATCTTTTAGTTCAACCTGCATTATTCTGGTTCTCTTGTCTTGTGCTAAATAGTTATTAAAAATTTCATTTCAAACATTAATTTGCATTAAAACATTTAATTTTATTAATCTCATTTCTTTCAAGGGTTTAGAAAAATCCACTCAAATATTTTATTTGGTTAAACCCTTTTTTACAAATCCTTTATTTAGTTAAGATTTCTAAAATCAAAACAGGAAACTAGTTTATTACATATGTGTTTCCCAATTTATTGAAAACTGCAACCTAAACAAAACGGATGGAAGTTAAAGCATTTAGTACTAATCGTAACTTGAGCATTCCTATATGAATATTTTATATCTATTGTACATTGAAATAAGTTGAATAGTTTGAATATCTTTATTCAGAAGATCGTATTTTAAGTTCCATCATCTACAACTTCCAAAGGTAGAAGTGATTGATAGTGCTTCAAATTCCTACCATAGTTTCGTGTCTTTACATTTTTGGAAAATATTGAATACTATTATCAAAGCCAAGATTATCTTGTGATAAGTGGCGTTATGAATAGAGTACTAACGTAATTTGTTTCTTGAAGATTTTCTTACAAATGCTCATTTTATTTCGCTATCTATCCATCGATGACGGCAGAATAAAATCACTTTACGTTATATTCATAGAAATATTGCAAGTAATGCCCTATAAGCTTGGGACTCCACCATTCAAAAATTTTTAAGTGGATTAACAATTCAAACCAAATGATACAAATCTGATATAAAACGATATGTAAAGACGCATTTGCCGGCTATTTTCCTTATCATAATCCATCCACTCTCTGAAGATGCATCCTCTTCTAGACGGTTGGTACACAGTCGAAAAGTGATCTACAATTACTTTCTTCCTCATCTTCTAAATTTATCTTGTTTAACAACAATAACAGTTGAGAAAATCTCAATATTCTCCAAATGCGAGTTCCGTCACAGTGTTAATATAATTCTATGGAGATTTTATATTTTTTACAAAGATTTTCTCAGCTAGTACATTATATTATTTCTTTGTATCTTCAACGTTAACGTCACTTTTTTCTCTTCGTAGTAAGATGGGATTAAAACAAGCAAGACCATTTAATGTTGAAATTCTGCCATTGAAAAAACATAAGTGAATTAAAATTTCAAATCAAATTATTGAATTTTTGATGCCATTAAATATATAAAGAAGCGAATCCTATCCGAAATTACGAAATGAATTTAACTTATTTTCGAGAAGGTAAGTTTAATTCTAATAAAAGATCTCTATTAAAATTTGGTGTAGATTTTAAAAAGATTCAGTATTTAATGGATAGATCCTTAGTTTTTGTATCATTAATCATTAACTTTCATTTTGATCAAATCATATTTGCATATAGCATCAAACACATTCTACAGGAGAAAATATTTTATTACATTCGTAAATTTTCAATTTTAAAAGCTCTTTATTGCCTTTTCTCTTACCGAGATTTTTCAACGTAATTAAACCTACAAAAGCAAAAACTTAAAAAATGGATTTTGAAATCTACCGTTTAAGTTTATGAAAACCAGGCAATTATTTAGTATTTATTCATTATCAAAATTAAAAAGGACTTGATATATTTTCCTCAAAAAATATTCCCTTTTTAAATAAAGTCACTCTACGTGATAATTCAAAGCAGCATTTCGTTGTACCGAAACACGATTCATGAGTGTTGAGCACAAAGGAATCGAGTTGTCTCGTCACAGCCGAGCTTCGAAAAGAAAATGTAACATGACAATATCAATTACACTTGATTATAGTTTAATTTATATGCGAAAAAACTACGGAAATATTTTAGATATATTTTCTAAAAATTAATTCATACAATCCAGAAATAGTAATTTTAAACTATGAATAATAAAAAAAATTGAATTCGGTTATCTTGAATTTAAGCATTTTCAAAATAAATTTATTAACATTTTACGGACCGTATCACTATTTTTGAAGACAAAATAATGAGGTGAAAATGTATAGCCAAATTTTAAAATTTCTTGAAATAAATTGATGCAAGATTATTATTTCATGGGATTCGATTGTAGATTAAGAGTATGTTTTCTGTATAACACATTTAAGATGCATTTTGCTTTAAATTAACATGTGGTTGTATCGGACAAACATTGCAAAATTTTATATTGGTATCGCAATCCGAGAAGAGACCTCGAACAGCAAATTTTATCTAAATATCGAAAATGTACAGACAATAATATAGAAGACTGGAATAATTTTTATTTTAGAAAATAAGAAATATTAACTGAACAGAGAAATTGCTACGGTTTGGTTTCGATTGAAGCATCCCAGAAGTATAGATAATCAAAGAGGTTTTATGAACATTTTAAAATTTGTTTTGGATCCGATTTAGTGAACATAATATACGATTATACACGACATTATAATACAACAAAAAATGCTTCAGGAAAACCTTAGAGGCTGATTTCTTCTATATTTTCATATTAAATATGGTTTCTGGTATTTTAGTTGCATTTCAATTACAATATTCATAAAATTATCAAGGCAAGACTTTTAACAGGAAAATAAGAAAACGACCAAAAATTGCATTTATATCTTATTATAAAATTTGGATGTTTAGAAATTGAAAGAAAATATTCGTCAAACCGACTGAGTGAGACTATTATAAAGAATGATTCCCTTGTTTGCAACCAGGAAACGAGATTTAATATGCTGCGATTGAAAACACTTTGTAATTAGATCTTATGCATTGGAAGGAAAATATATGAAAATAACAGGACAAAAAGTCCTCAGACGACATTAAATTTAAATATCTCAATAAGACTTAATGGAATAAAATTACATTTTACACTTAATAAAGTCAACGGTAATTCTTCAAATTACGTATTTGATTGCCTTCGCATTTCCTCCCTAGCACACTATCCCTAATAGTGTTGGCAAAAATTAAACTTGAATACGAAATTTTTTCTTAATCTACTGACATCCTCTAAATTTTCCCCATATAAATATTTAAAAACATTTTTCATATCAACATTTTATTATAGCATTCCAAAATATCCCATTTGCAAAAAAGTACAATTGATACAGGTTTTATATACTATTAACCATTCGCAATATACATATATTTCTCTATAATATGATTCGCAATTCAAGATATTTTATATTGTTTCTCAGCAAACATGAATATTAGTAATGAAAAATGTTTACTTGCAACACATTCCCCACAGTAACATTGCAATATTTTCACACATTTCCCACCTACAAACCAAAACTTTCTTGGTATTTACCACACCTCAAAAAGACAATCCGATTCTTGCCATACACTGCTCATTCGACAATACGACAGCCCGATTCTCCCTCTTGCCACTCTCACTCGACAAAACGATTCTCCCTCTTGCCACTCTCACTCGACAAAACGATTCTCCCTCTTGCCACTCTCACTCGACAAAACGATTCTCCCTCTTGCCACACACACTTACTCTACAAAACGA
>JAPMOR010064776.1:392000-427022 GCA_026543865.1 Argiope aurantia | reverse complement strand
AAACAGCCCGATTCTCATTAGTTTCACATTTCCCACACGGGAAAACAACAGCCCCCTTCTCGTATTTAACATATAGTTCCTACACCTCCTCAACCGCAGGTTTCCCGCCTTAACTAGGTTCTCAAACATACCTATTATCAGGACTATGCGATTCTCCAATTTCTAATCATTTCCGAAAAACAAAAGTGGGATTACATGTACTAATAGCTTCCTTATATCATCCTACCATATTTATTAGTTCCCATGATTGCTTCCAATGATTAGTTCCAATGATATTTCATTGTCATTGCTCCCATAATATTCCTTTATGTCGCATTTACCTTTACCTAACGTGATTTTTTTCGAGTCGTTGACATTTGCCATACTCCAAGAAAACGTCAAGTTTTCTTTAACTCTACACTAACCATCGGTATCTTCAGAAAATACTTCCATAAATTGAGAACCATCTGTAATAACGCTAAAATGTTCCCAAGCGATGCTATTTACAATTCTCCTTCAGATGACTTATTCCCTCGCGTTCGTTACATTGACAAAGAATTTCGACGAATCTCGTCTATAAATTTCAAGAAATACTCCATACCATAAGTAAGTATTTTAAAATTGGAACTTTTTCTTGTTCCTTTAATAAGTGAATGCATTAAAGAAATTTTTCTCGGCTAGCGAATAACGCTGCAATTATGTCTTAACAGATAATTATAACACGAAAGCATGAAATTAGTAGATTCATGCTTTTAGTAGATTCATGCTTTTAGTAGATTCATGCTTTTAGTAGATTCATGCTTTTAGTAGATTCAAATCTGTAGATTCTCATTACATCACTATGATATTGACCTATTAACACTTTATAAGCAAAAAATTCAATCTTATTTGTATATGCAGTATAGATTTATACATTTCTAAATAAGCTTTAAATTTAGAAGAATTAAGTTGAAAATAACACATTCATTTAAATTCTTCAAATATCTAGAAATGTACAGCAGTATTATCAGCTTAATTGAAATCCCTTCTAATGTTAAGAAATATTAAATTCATATAGGCCAGAAATTAAATGGTCTCATTAAGTTATTTGAGCCTGAATAAAATGAGAAAATGATTATTAAAGTATGTTATCTTCAAAAGATTTAATTGCTAAGATATTCAAAACATGAACCGATATTAGAGAACTCTTTCGGTTTGGAAATAAAGTAATAAATTTTAATCGACAATGAATGAATAAATTAGTTTACACTTAAAAAAATTCAGTGTTTTAGACTTTAAACAACAGTTTTTTCAAAGCATTTTATTCCTCAAGAAAATTGATGACCTAGACGATCAACTGGACAGCAGTTTTAATAACTAGAGGGCCAACTAAATATTTGCTGTCGTCTTGTAGAGATTAATGTCGTCCATGTCGTATGCATTATTACAGAGGGAGATGTGATTGGTTGGTTGGATTTTAATGACGCAAAAGAGGGATAGGTGAAATATTCGGTAAAGGACATTCGGAATGTCGCTTCGAATCATATGAAGTTAACATTTACAATATCTGCCATAAGCAACCATGTGTAAACTCACATCAAAGTATTAATCTTAAAGAATAAACTACACGAATAAGTAGTTTTTCATATTGTATTCTAGCTAAAGCCTATACAGGACTAGGCTATACGCTATTCCTCATCGGGTAATATTTCCTAAAACGGGTAATATTTCACGCTTAGTTGAATGCTGAGATTGCAGTTAATTATTATGATTATATTTATTCATTGACTGGAATTACGATTTTAGATTCCATCAAAAATTGCAATTCATTCTTATGAAATTGTACCTAAATTATCTTTCTAAAGAGACTTTCAAACTATTTTATTTAAAGTTTAAAAATTATTCTATGCATTTAAGAGCAAACTTGAATCGGTCTACATGACGCGTCGGGGGATAAAATTGATTATTTTTCTTTCATGATGTCTATCTTTGTTGAGACAACTCGCATCCTTTAGTGCTTGTCTAGTAACCTAATAAATTTCTTTTGAATTGACCCACAGAAGGGTTATTGAAGCAACCCCAAAAACTAAGAAAACTTTTCTACAGAATTATCAAATTACTGCCATCATGAATTTCGAAGTAATACAGTATTTAATATATGTCCCGCATCGATTTCTACATGGAAATAAAAAAGGTAGATTTCGGGATCCAGGCAATTTCTTTTATAAACTCAACTACATCAGTAAAACCATTAAAGATAAAGCCAAAGGAAACTTTTGATCTTAAAAGTCATCTACTAAATGAATTTTTATCTTTTATAAGAACTCCTTAATAAAATATCGGGAAATACGAAAATGTTTGACCAAAATCAGCATGAATATTTATCCGTGGACGAATGAAGATTCATTCATTCAATAGTTAAAACTCGTTTTCAAATATTATATATACCAAAATAGATATTAGGTATATATTTGAAAAAGAGCCAAAATTCCCATAAATTTAATCACTTAGTCTGTTTGCTAATTGATTATTCTGCTTCTACAATTACTGAGAATTAAATTCATTTCTTGAAATTTGATATAAAACTCAAGTGTGCTTATAATTCCGCGCCATACACGGAATTTCTAAAATTGAATGGTCTTACTTGTTGGAACCGAATGATATTAGACGTGATTTATAGACTTGATACGTCACGGAATCATGCAAACATTGTGCAGTTTTCTGAAGTAGCCTTCATTCAGCACTGACTTCTGAATTCACAACATGTAGAATAGAATTTTCGATGATTTATCAGTAAACACAGAACAATTACTTGAGAAGTCCTTCCAAATGTATATCGAAATTACTTCTAGCGAGATGATAAAGCTGTAAAGAAAAAAAAATATTTGTAAACGGAAAGATGAAGCAAATTATCTATCACTACAAATTATTATTTTCCTCTAATAAAGAAATTTAGACTAAAAGTAAAAATAAAGAATATTCTTAATTGGACTCATACCCAATTATAACGATCACATATTGGGTGTGTGGTAAATATATAACGGCAAAGTCGGACAAAATGATTCTGAGAAACACATTTAAATTTGTAAAGTTAGAATTTATTGGCAACATATGTTTTGCAATAAAAAAAAATTGCAGCAGAAGCGAATAAAATTTAAATCATTCAAGTAGCCTTTCCTTAGTTGTTAATCATTAAGCATTTTTTATAAAATAGATTTATTAGCAATATAAAGGATAATAAAATTATACTGAATGATTTTTGTTTTGTTTTGTTTTTTGTTTTAAATGCATTCTGGAGCTTCAAATATTATTTCAAAACGATATATTCATGTGTAACAGTATCATAATAATGCTATAATTTGACAAATTCTCATTAAATGCGGATAGTTAATTAAGGATATATCATAAAGAACATTTTTTCAATTGATTCAGCTTCACTAAACTCTTTAATTTGAGATAAATGCCATTTAATTATCATATATAAATCTAAATTTAAAAGATTCAAGCCATATCCTTTCTTGGACAGATGTACAGTTTCAATTTTTATTGCGAATTATGTTGTTTGGTTTGGACGTTAATCTAGACACGTCATTAAATAGATGATTGTCCAGTTCGGAACAGGAAAATGTATGCCCATTCGTTAAATATGTTAGGCAAGTCTGCTTTTTTTTAATTTACGAAGCAGAAATTTTTTAATATATAGGGGGAATTACTGAACCTTGAGATAAATCTTAAAGTATATTAAAAGTCCGAATAAATTCATATTTCCATTAACCAATTTTTACATGGAATATATATCAATGTTAAGTTTGGCTCCTGATGATCATAGTGGTTTTACCATTTTACAGCAATTTTCAGTGCATTTTTAAACAAGTATTTCCACCTTCAAAACTTGCAGGAAAATATTTACAAATTTTTTGCACATTACTAAAATGATTTTTTATTCAATTTATTGGATAAAATATAGAAAAATCCCAACTGTAAAATCCTTTGGAATTAAACGGAAATTTTTAAAGTAACTTTGTAGTTAAATTTTACTTGCATTTCCTACCAAATTACGATCATGTGTTAATAAAATTTGATTCTATTTATTGAAATAAAGTCTAAAAATAAATATTTTAATTTCGGAAAAGTCTACACGAAATTTCAAATTTTTAGTACATTCATACGCAAATTAAACATATTGCAAAAATTTAAAGCCCCAAAATTTTTATATAGATTAATAACTAAGTATTATTGCATAAAAAGATTTTGCTTATTCGATTCCACTATTAATAATCTTATCTTTTTATTAGATGCTATATCATGTTTTGAAGATTTCTTTTCTTCATTTAATATAAAATTTATAAAGGCTAATAACATAGGGTATATCCAAATACATTCGTTCGATATTTCAATTAATTAATAACGCATATTGATTTTCGAGTCTAAAAATTCCATAATTATTTTTTATTGAATAATAAATAATATAGAATTATCTATCAAGTATAACTTTAGTTTTCATTTTTTTGCAAAACTGGAATGAAAGCTGATTAAGTGCATCGAAACAAAAATTTCGACAAATACATCTACTACAATTTTTGTATGAAATAAATTTCCATTAATAACATAGTGACCGATATAAAATTTTATATATTAAATTGCGTTTCATCTCACTAGCAATATTATTAATAAAATATATTATATTTTGAAAAATATAATTTCCCCTCAAAGATCTCATTGGATTAAGATATCATTTATACGAGATTTCACTCGTTATATAAAAACACGTACAATGCGCTTTCCCCTTTTGAAATAATATTTCCATAGGAAGTTCATTATAACTAAATAATATAATTAAACAACATCACTAAAATCTTCCTTGAATATATCTTAAATAAATTTCATACAAAATATACTATTTATGCAAAAAGTAGAAATAAAAGAACTTACCTCTTTATTATCAACAATATAAATACTGATAATTTCAATATCCACTATCGTTACTAAATTTCAAACACGGCAACCACCTTCAAAGTGGAATAATATTTCTGCCAAGTTGTAACTGAAAAATTAACATTAGTGCCTGCTATTTTCAAGTGATTCCAGTATCTTCAAAAAGTGAAAATGAAATCATTATGGAAGAAACAACAAAATGAGAACTGGTCAAAAGCATTACTTTGTGAGAATGTAAATGAGCACGATTAAATAATAGATTGTTATCTTCTTCTAAAGTTTTGCACAAGACGACAACTCGAAAGTCATGGTGATAAGAGAAAGAATGTAATAATCTTACATATTTGGATTCGAACCGAGACGAATATTATTCAGATTATTGCATTATCTTTACTGAGACCAAGACCAACGAAAAATAAAAGAAAGAACATTTTCAACATTCTATCATTGTTAATCAACATTTCGCGATTCAATAAAATTAAGAACCAGCATGGTACGTTAAAAACTTAATAAAAGCATTAAATGTTTTCGTAACTGTTTTTGCTTCAAGAGCAACAAAGATGCTGAATTAGTTGAATTATCTTTGGTGAGATCAAGTCCAACTGAAAATAAAAATGAACATTTCAAACATTCTATGGATTGTAATCAACATTTAACGATTCACTAAAGGTAAGAAACAGTATGGTATGTTAGAAAGTTAATATTAAATGTTTTCTTAATTCTTTTTGCGTCAAGAACGTCAAAGGTGCTGAATCAGTTGCATAGATGTTAGTGGATTAATACTATAAAAACCGAAAGTATTCGAAATCGAATTCATTGTAATATTAGTGGTCTTTTTGAAATTTTTATATCTTTAATTACCGAATATTTGTTTGTCTAAAAATATATGGAATTACGGTTATTTCAACAAATAATTTTATATTTTTTATTTCACTCTATTATTTATTGATTTTATGTATTATTATTGCTGCAAAATTTAAGATTGTCTATCGAAAACAAAATGACTTTCATATAATACAATTAGAAATAAATTTTTAGATCATGTGTAAGAAATGTTGTGTCCCTTTGAAAAATAAAATATTGGCATTTTATTAATAATATCGATAGCAAGAAGTTGCTGGACCCTTACATGTTAAGGGTAAATATTAACTATTGTAAAGATAATTGAATTAGCTTGAAAAATAATTAACCCATTTCTCTAAGAAGCAAATAAATGCTAGAAATTTATATATTTTAAACGCAAGATTTAAAATATAAGTAATTGAAGTATTGCGAGAAATTACTTCTTTAGTTGGAAATATTAGTTGTCATTTCTACAGAATAGGGCAAATTATATAAACTTTGGGATACGAGTTTTGAAACAAACCCGTGTCAACTTGATAAGTTGAAAAATGTTTTTTAATGTGAAATAAAAATCTGTCTTTCAATTTTAGATTTTATTTTATTTGTCACGAGTCTAGAAGGCGAATAATAATTTATGCAATAGTCATTAAATGCAATCATAATTCTGTTTTGAAATCTTTTTGAGGCAATATCATAATATTTCAGTGAAGAGAAAAAATAATATTTATATCCCTTTGTGCATATATGTAAAAATCCGGTATATCAATATCGATAAAATTTATGTTTATTTTGTAAAAACACAAAATAAATACATTAAATACAAAATAAATATTGTTAAAATTATCAATGATTCATGAAATAGGATATTTAAAAATAATAATATCGATACTAAAAGGCATAATTTAATATTTTATCTGCCTCATTTATAAAAAGAATAATAAAAATTTGAAGGAATGAATACATATACTTTAATACTATTTTATTAATATAATCCATTATCAAAAAAATATGGAATTATAATTTTTATTATATTAACATCTTGTTTATAAGTGATATTAAATTTATTTTCGAAGAGATTTCGCCATTGTGAATAATGGTTATAGAAGGAGGATGAACTTAAACTAGTGATTGTCTCTTTAGACTTATAATAATTAGACGTGAAAACATTTTGTCTTGGTCATCATATTTAAAATGCAACTATTTCTCCTATTAGACAAATGGTTGCTGGATTCCCAACAGGGAATTCCTTGCAGTGACAATATCACCAGACCGTCATTGCTTGGGAGGTAAGAAAACGTGAAAAACAACAAGAATATATTACAATTCAAGCAATCGTTTTAAAGTGCTCTTTTGATTTGGAATTCAATTCATTATAAAAACCATATTTTTATCTTTCATGTTTCCATGATCCAAAATTCATTTTTTTTCTGTGAATTGAATACATATGTTATGAGTCGTAGAAAAAAAGTTGTTCTGTAAATATTAAATTGTAGAATTATCGAAAATGCCTTGTTCAGTCAGTGACTTAGTTTTCTAACAGCTCAACTACCTTAATTTTTAATGAATTGAGAGTTATACTTTTTCTTAATTTCTTTTCAGTTTTATAATAATTGCAATAATTTTGGTGAAAATTCAAACATAAATTTCTTTATGTGTGTGAATCTTGAAACTATAAACAGCTATCTGAGGCATTAAGAAAGAAATTAGACATGTCCTTTATGGATTGCAGCAAACAGTAAGCAAATAATAATTTCATTCTTTTGTATTTTTTGTAAATTAGAATAAATTTAATTTTTTAATTAAATTCTTAAACTTATAAAAATTTTAAGAAATTGCAAAATCTCCAGGTTTCTTAAAATTAAGATTTTATTGATTTACAGTGATTAATTTTATTCGGTTATTTTGGATTGGATTGGATTGCAGTTGAAATAAATTTAAGAATCTTGACATAAATAAAGTGAAGTTCTTTGGGAGATATAAATAATATTATTATATTTTTAATTTATTTCATAATATTCCTAATTTTATTGATTTTTTCCTATTTTGAAAAATGTTAAATAACAGCTTTTCAAGATTCAGCTTTTCAGCCAAGTTAGATTAATCCTGATTACAGTAGATGAACAAAGTAAAGATTACATGTATGTAAAAAGCCATCAATCAAGAATAAAACATAGAAAATTAAAGATAAAACATATTCATTCAGGGAAAAAGAATAATTTTTTAAGAGAGGTTAATGTTTCTATGTAGTGCATGATATGTTGAAATAATAGATAACTAAAAAACCAATTTTTTGATAATTAAATAAATAAATAAATTTATTACATGTAGAGATTAGGAATCACAAGAAATATTAAAAATAATTAAGGATAAAACACAATATATCTATTTAAAAGGTGATAATACTAGATTTTATTAATGAAGATTATTTTATTAGATATGTTTGTTTCTTTAATTTTTATGAAGAATAATAAAAAAATGGTAATTACCTACAAAGAGGAATTTATTTTTATCTCTAATATAAAATGACAATAATAACATTAATAGAAAGTAAATTTAATTTTCTTTCAGTTTATGGTTTATTTTTCCCATCGAAGTATTATTTGTATACAAATCGGCATTTTCCTTTTTATACTATTAACAGTTAGTAGTTCAAATTATTTCTCTCAGAATAGATAGTAGTTTTAATATGAATTCATATATGTTTTCAATAGATACGAGTCATTTCAGAAAATTCAGTTACACCTATGTGATAAAAATAGATTTTATCAATATCTGAATGACTCATTGATTAGCGCTAAATGTTCTGTTTAAATTAGTTCTAGATAAGACTATTTAACGAATAAGTCATCAAAATTTTCTAAGAAATTCCTTAGTAAAAAGTCAAAATATTATAATATTTACTGCAAATAAGCATTAAAACTTAACCTTAATATTAAATCGAGAATCATTGCATTAATATAAACACACTTAATTTTGAGTATAATTTCCATATTAGAAAATACTGGCATTAAATGCATTTTCTTATTTTTTATATCATAAACAATCAGTAATTTGAATGATTTTGCTCAAAATAAATACGTTAATAACACTCAGACTGAATACTTTGAATTCTGTTTATCACAGAACATGGTCCTTTCCCTTCTTTTCTTCATCGTTTCCATTTATTAGAAGATGACTATTGCTCTTATGGAGATGTCGGCGATCCTATCCACTTTGCAACATCCTGCTGTCTTACTCTTTCATGGCACCTCCGAAAACTTTCATATTCGCTAGAAAATATTTGGTACAAAAGAGTCCTTAAAAATTCATCTTCCAAAAAAAGAATCATAAACATGATTCGATTCCTATCGAGATCTGATCATCGAGAACTGTTCCAAATAGATTAACTCAATTAATTTTTAGGGCATCATTTAATACATCTTGCATTTTATTCATAATATATCTTTAAGCCCCCTAGAGTAACTAATTTTCATAATTCCTTTATATTTTCACTTATACTGTAGATTAGCATATTCCTTCATCCAGTTTTATTGTACTACAGATAATTTTCATTCTAATTTTTTTTTCATTTCTTGTTATGTTATATATATTCGTATTTTGTCATTTGTTTGTTTCTTTCAAATTGACTGCCGTGCATTTTTTTTTAATAAAGTCCACCTACATCTATACAAAACCGGAAAAAGGCCATATGACCTCTAGAAACGGAGGAGTGGTATGGTGTTAAGTGTTAAGACTGAATACTTTAATACTAAACGGAATAAATACTCAAATTTGATTTTAAATACACTTTTAATAGATATCTGCATTCTTGATGATTGATTTTAAATATTATGGACTGATTACAACATCTAGTTCTAATTAAATAAATCATTTCAATGAATCTTTATGAGAGTTACTCAATTCTCAAAAGTTACCTTGGACAGATGATGTTATCTTTTATGACTGCTTAATTGCTGTACGAAAACTGTGTAATTGCTTACAATTATTTTACTAAAATACCTACATCTGATAAAGTTTCCACACGGAAGTTTTCTTTGCATACAGCTTTATTTGACAGCAAAACTATTGACCGGAACGCTAAGTTAAACCGAAGTAATTGCTGGAAAAAGAGCGAAAGAAAAGAAAAAAGAGAAGGAAAATAAAATGTTTTCATTCAAGTAAAGTTGGCTGAAAGTATAAGAGCATTTCCGTTCTACTGCGGTTAGGAGGAAATTTGGTCTGCACTTAAGAAGAATCATCCTTGTTCTTTAAAGAAAAGGTGAAAAGATCACAAAAAAGTTTGAGAATTATTTCAGTCTTTCAGATGAAGATAGAAATATTTATTGTAGTTATTCAAAATCGGATGAAGAATTTATAAATTTGAATTGAGAAAAGTTAGTTATTCATTCTTATAATCTCAAGCAGGATTATAAATTATCAATAGCTTTATATGCAAGAGATGTAAATATTTATGAATCCAAGAAACACTATGATTCTTTACATCTTATTTTGATGAAAGCAGCAGAAATAACATATCTAATGCTAATCACACCATTCGAAATAATATTTGCAATGGAAAAAAAATTCTTCAAAGGTGCAGATTTCCGATTTATTATTTATAAAACTATTTAAATTTTGAAATATAAATTTGTATTTATTCTATATTTTATATTAAATTATCCTTCGATTTATTTAAGAATTCACACTATTAATCTATAGTTTTTTTTTGATTAAATAAAATGTGTAAATACCAACAAATACTGGTCAACCAAAAATGTGTTATGGATCTGCAAAATGGGAAATGGATGCCTGATAAAATAAATGAAGTGAACTTTTTCGATTTTTTTTCTACTTCATACTGCTGATCTGAAGAACAAAACACAGACTTTGCTTTAGAAATGTTAATTACCATAATTCTCGGCAGGGACATTATGAATAAATAATTGTTTTCCAAATCAAGCAAAATTGCGTAATTATGAGAGTTTGAGACACATTATGCTTATATTTAAGTTATGCGTCTGTATGTAGTTTAGAAATGTTATTATTAAAAACATAATTTGGAAATTTTTTCTTTCTTTAATGATGGATAAAGAGGTTTAGTGAACATTTATTTTTCTTCACAACATTTTGTAGAAGAATTTAAAACTGAAATTCGAAACTTTGAAACGTGAAATTTGAAACTTTTTGAGTTTCTAGACTATATAATTACGGGTGGTATCAATTAAAAAAAATTCATTTTTCCCATTTTTTATAAGGAAATTTTTACATTGGTTTAATTCCCATGTTCAGATATTTTTATTTAAAAAGATATAAAGATAATCTATACTTATAATAAAGCTCAATGTGTGTGTGTGTGTGTGTTGGCGCTCTACAGGCCAAACCATTCACCCAACAGCTACCAAATTTGGCACGAGTATACCTTGGAGGCCGAGAATGTGCACCTGGGGGTTATTTTTTCGAATTTTTAACTAGAATTTTATTTATTTAAAAATTAAGCGAAATTTTGACGTGTTTCTGCTATAACTTCCGAAAATATTACCGCAAAAAAAAAAGATTTTTACATGAAGTTAAAGATTAAAAATTTATCTTTTAAATGATACTAATGTTTTAATCTTAAAATTAAATTTCTATTTTTAATGAATTTTTAAATAAATATTTTAACTATGTTTTTCAATAATTTTTTTCGTAAAAAATAAAAATTAAGATTAAGCACGTTTCGCATTCATGGGAAAAAATTAGCTTTTTTCAAAGTGTTGCCATCACATTGATTAAAGCTCCAATTAAAAATAAATTAAATCTTTTTGGAAATGAAATCTGCAAAAATATAATTTTCGGCACGTGTTTGTAGGAAATGAAACAAATATGAAATATTATTTTTTCGAAAAAATAAATTCAAGAAAAGTTATTTTATGATCATTTACACTCTCTATACAGGATGTTTATTTAGTCCTGGACCCATTTTCATGTTTAATGACTCATAAAATAATGAAGATATAAACAAACGTATGGCATTTATTGATGGAATAACTCATATTTTTCCTTTTCAGGTTTGAATATTTTTACTTTTGTAAAAATCGTCTGTGCGTGTTTTTAATTTCAGATAATTTCATTTTCCAGTCTAAATATCTGTACTTTTCTACATATCAAAGCTTATTAACTGCATTTTTCTCTCTTTTGTTTTTGGCAACTATTGAAATGTTAAGTTTACTTTTGATGTGTTTGTTCTATGTGGTACTTTTGTATGTGATGTTTTATTCGAGCGGATATTAAGGAGAATGCATACACCACAAGAGAAAGCACAGATTTTATGGTGGTCATAGAGTTAATTTCCAATCAACTAAATCACTGACTTTTGAGAGTTAATTTCCAATCATTTAAACTGACTGATTTATGAAAATTTGAATATCACTATTCAATAAAAAAAAAGATAATTTTAGATTTTCCATCGATCGCTTCAAAGAAAATACGTCAATCAGCGCGCAGGTTTCTCAAGATTAATTGGCCTAAGATTATGAGAATGTTGAGTTTTTATAAATTTTTAGCATTTAAAACTTCATAAATAAGTCTTAGTTGACCGTGGAAAATAGAAACATTCATTCATTTATTTAAAATTTGGTGTGTCCAGAATATTTTACAGAATATGATACCTTACTGCATTAAATTTAGACCATAATTTTTGAAATATATTTATAGGCAGGAACAAAATATTATTCTTGATTTCATTTCAATCCTTTTGAAAGCAAAAATATAAACTGAATTTTATGCTGAATCTCAGAAATTTTTGTTGAATTATTGTTTGAGATATTACATAAATTATGAAAAATATTTTGCAGTTCACATAAGACTTAAATATCGAGCGATTCTGTTTGCAATACTCACATTCAATAATAATAATACTTAATAAATAACAATAAAGATGATAAATAAAATAAAACGCTTGGTTTTATTAAAAAAAATCTTAATATTAATTGCAATTTCATCATTTACATTTTAAATTAAAACTGAATTTTGGCCGGATGACAACAGATTAGCAAAATATATATAGTAAATTGAACGAAACGATCTAAAGAGTATAAGTTTGGTATGACTATCAAAATTTGAAGATTAAAAATGTTTTGTTTGAGAATCCTTTAAGAGACCAGTTACTTAAAATATTCAATTGAAAATTATAGCGAGCGGTAATACTGGCGAACCGGCTGGTCGCCAAAGGCGGCTAGTTTCTAATAATTTTTGTAACATACAATTTATTTTCTTTTGGCTGCTCCACCTGATGCATTTATTTTATGAAATAAAATTATTTAATCTTAAAGTGAATAAATCTGTTTCCCTGATTTTGTTAAAATAATGTTTTATATGAAAAAGTAGTATCCACTTAAAACAGAAATTTTAGATATTTCTATTTTCTTTGTTATAGTTTAGCAATATATGAAAATTTGATCTCTGAGCATCAATGAAAGAAACATCGTTTACAGCACTGGATTCATGGACAAATAAATTTATTAAAGCATAAAAAGAAGAAAACTTTTCAAAAGTTTTTTATTTAGAAATATTCAAGCCCATTCAACGATGGCTAATGAGTAAAATAATACAAATTACTTAACCTCTTAGCAAATATTGATATAGATAGACTTTTTAAAATAAGTTCAAAGAAATGCATCATCTAATTACTTCCCGTTGTATCTTTTCCAAGAAAACAGGGGTTATCAACCACTAATCAGATGAATATATCTTTCTTTTAGAGCCTCTATTGACCGAACTCAAAAGTAAAGGTTCACTCGAGGAAATTGATCTAATTGTATGCAGCAACAAAAGCAATGATAGCAATCAGACGGAATCTAAGATAGTTTCTACTATTGGCAAATAATTATCCATGAATTCTTTTTGATACTAGAAGCCAAGTGAACAGAAAACAAATGAATTGATTATTCTTGAAAGAATAAGAATTTAGTGATCAATATCCTCTTAATTCACACCTGCTGAATTCCGATTAACCTGGAGTTTTTTTTATCTTTCGTGTTAAAGTCAATTATTAATTCATAATGCAAAAGAGTTTAATTTAAATATTTTATTGTTTCCATCTTAAGCTTGTTTGATAACAATTCAACTAATTCCAATAAGCAGAATTTTAAACCAAAATCTTTACTTCAAGACCATTTAACATTTAGTCTATTTTAGAAAATTTATATATGTAAATAACAAGCATATTCTACTTCATGGAAAATAAATTGCATTCATCCCACACATGCCGGTTCTTCTTGATTCAAACAGAAGTAGGCATTAAACTTACTTAAAACATACCAAAATTCACAAAACGGGCTTTTGAGTTAAGAACTTCTCATCAATGGCCTTAATTGTTATAATCTTGAATTATGTTAACTCCACTTTAGCAAAAAAAAAAAAAAAAAAGTATTAATTTTATCACATACATTTCACACAACTGGCAACTCTATGGAACATTTATAATGCTTTTTTTGTGAATCTTCTAGAGAAAATTTCATAACACCGAAAGATTTAGCATTATTTTTGACTGTTTAGAAAGATATATACAAATTTTTTTAGTAAGCGAATTTCAAAAATAGTTCATTGTATATTAGAGCATAGTATAATGAGCATAGTATAATAAAGCATAGTATAATAAAGCATAGTATGTTTTTCGGATACAATAATTGTAACATAGTAATAACACATATAGAATTTTCTCTTACATTAGAGTGTCATTATAAAATATGATTCCTTGATCATATTGTTCAAAGGTTGGGGTTAGTTTACTGTTTAATTTCGCCACTTTATTCTTATTTGTGTTCATTCTTCAAATTTTAATTAAAAATTGTCTACAATAGAATTCTTATATTCCGAATTTGTTCAAACTATTTAAGATGATGTTTGATATTTTAAATGCTCTATAATACAGAGAAGATATTTTAGTAATATTGAGGTGCTTTTTGTGCAAATATTTGCCATTTCTTGAAGTGCATTGAATTAGAAATTCAGAAGGATGTGCACAAGAGACATCCGCATATACTGTTTCCGATGATAGATAAATTATTACAGAAAATGTATTATGAATATATTAAAAGATTTCTCCAAAACTCTTTACCACAGTTCTTCTCCATACACCAATATACTCTTTTATTTCTTTGACAAAATTTATTAATAAAATAAATATATATATTTTTTATGTTGAGCAAAGAATAAATCCATCTTTCACATAGAGATTATATTATGTGTTAATAATAAATCATTCTTGTCAAAAGTATATAATTTAAAATGATAAACGGATATTAAAAAGAGACGGTGCTCTGTGACTTCAAAAAATTATCAGTGCTATTTACTGAATGCCTTTACAGTCAAATTTAAATAGTTTTCAATAGTAAAATCTCCTCATGTTATTTTCATTCTGATCTGCACAATCGTATATACAAATTTATTTTTGGATATTCAAATAATAATAATAACTAAAAAATTTCATTTTATTATTAAAAATATATTTTAAACAATTATGAAAAATATGTTTTAATTTTATTAGAAACAAAATATGCTTATACAGATTTATATTCTTTTCAGTACAGAAAAAACTTTTTAATTAACTGATTTTGTGTACCGAATCAAATAAATAAATACTCTTATTTTTCTGAAAATATATCATATATAACATTTTATTAACAAAAAGAATTATTTAATTTAATTTTACTTTTTAAACTTTATTTGTAAATAAAATATAACAATTGTTTGTTAATATGTCGCTTTTATTTAAAGAAACCAATACATCAATCCAAAATTTAATAGTACACTTTGAATTAAAATTTATTTAAAACATCTTATTGTAAGATATTTTCAAATTTTCTGTTTCAATGTGCATATTATGTCTAAATATAGTTATTCTTTACTGGAAAGAAACCCAGTTTATTCGAACGAAAATTTATTATAGTTTCATTTTAGATGACAGAATAATTTTCAAATATATTTGTAATAATAATATATGCTATATTGCTATCTAACCTTAATTATATATTATATAATATATATCTATATGAAATACAGATATTTGGTTCGAATTTAACATTTTTGTTGAATCTATTATGTTTCTTAGCCACTTTTCCTGTAATTAATCCCTGGAATTTAGCATTAGTTACCAAAAAAAAAAAAAAAAAAAACAAAAAAAAAAAAAAACGAATTTTTGTTTTAGACAGGTTGTTCTAATTAATTGAAACTGAAATCTTAAACAAAATCACATAACAAACTCCAGAAAGTTAATCCCATGATGGGTTTGGTTTTAAGTTAGAAATCTACATTTTGAATGTTAAACTTGTGTATAAAATTTTATCCATATGGCTCTTTGTTTTGTAGTTATTGAATTAACTCATATTTGCACAACCGGACAAACTTCTTAATGAATGTTTCTCAAAATTTCATAGGAAATCTACAAATTTGAGAACAGATCATATAGTGAATTGCAACTGTCTAGTTGAATCATTTTTGAGTCACCATTGTTACAGTCAGGCATAATGATAAAATTGTTTCTTTTTTGTCATTTTATGGCTAGAGAAGATCTAAAATGTGGAGATTTGTCAAAATCTAGAGTCTGAATATTTTGGTGCTTGCAATACAATCTCTATAACTTGGATACGAGAAAGTAAAATATAAAATTGAAAGAAAAAATTGTGAGGATTAAATAACTTTGAAAAATTTTTAAATAAGGAATAAAATGGCAAACATTTGCAAATAATTAAAATTTGAAGTATTTAAAGTTCAAGAATTTTCGCAATTCAACTGAATTTTGTAAACAAAAATCCTACTGAGATGAAATCCGAATGCTGGACTCAAAAAATCTGGTATCATTATAAAAAACAATCTTCACATTCCTGGAATCTTGTGGTTTGGCAGTTATCCAAATGCAGGTTACAAAAAGATGTTCGATTGCAAAGACGAAATGGTCTTCCTTTCAGAACTGTAACTTGTTTTTATTAATTAGGTTACAATTCTGCAAAAAAAAAAAAAAGGATTTTTTATAACTTTTAGATTGTTTTATCTGAAAAATGAAAAATATTTTCGAAATTAGTTTTTCGTGTTTTTGAAATTTTTAAATTCAGTTTTTTCCCATTGGCTTTTAGATTCAGACAAATAAAATATTTAAATGAATCTGAATAAATATTATTTATTTGATGGTCAGTAAAAATTATACGAATTGTAGTTTAGTAAATCATTAAATTTTTTAATATTTTTGAATTAATTTTCTTTGTAAATATTTTATTAATTATGTTTTACAAAAGCTTACAATTAAAATAAATATATAATGAATAGAAAATCATTTATAAAATTTAAAATTTGAAGATTAATCTCTGAAAAATAAACTTTAAAATCATTGATTCATTAGAAAATGATATAAAATGAAAAATTTTTTTGATAAAATTTTTGGTAACGCCATTTTTGCAGATAAATCAAATAAAGTAGTAATTAGTATAAATAATACGAAAATTATCTTTAAAATTTTCATCTTTTCAAATCAAAAATGGTAAAAATAATCTATTTTCAAATTTAAAGATGATTATATTCTATTCATAAAAAAAATAATTCATTGACCTTAAAAGATATTTGTATTCTGTTCATAAAAATTTTCATTGGCTTCAAAAGATATTTGTAAAGATGTTTGTGATGAATGCCAATATTAGTGGTAAAAATTATTTTATAAATTTTTATATCTAAGAGTTAAAACATTAATAAAGTCCTTTCATTGATTTAAATATGAAGACAACTTTTTTCACTCATCTGAAGTGATTAATTTTCACCGAAAAGATTTGAATTTCATTCTGCGTTTCGAAATACTTCATTTCTTAAAACAAGAAAATAACTTGAAAAAGTAGTTAATATGTCTTGGTGAATTAATCTTTTGAATTTTAAGTGCAAATTTTCAAGACAATATTTTTTATTTTATTTTTAATAAAATAACTTATTTTGCGTTTATCATATTTAATTAAATTAGATTTCAATATGGAGCATTTCGTAAAGGAAATAATCATTCAAATCTACTCCCATTTCTTGGTCGAAGAAAATCATTTTACTTTTGTATATTTCTCTTAAATTAAATCAAATTACTTTATAAAAATCTAATTAATTTTTTTTCAAATCTAGATTTTTTTGTTATAAAGTTTTTTTTTGCAAAATACTCTGCAGTAAATTGAAAAAAAAAACCCATGCGTTTATTCGATAAAATAGTAAAATATCACATTTGGGGTTTTTGATTTCGACGAAAGAGAAATTTCCGATATAACTTATTCTACCATAATTTTATTGAATTAAAGGAAACCACAACCTCTTTTCTAGCAATTAAGAGATATCACGACTTTTTGATGACTGCAAACGTTAAATGTACCTATCTTTGCATTTTGCTCATTGCGGCCATGAATTATCCATGTAATTCAGTAGATCGTTAGGTAGGAAATGCAATTTTTACTGCACCCCACTGTGTATTGAATGATTTCTTGAAAGAACATCAAAGAGTACAGAAACTTCGGTGAGTTTAATCATCATTTTCTCTTTCTGTAATTAATGTCGATTAAGTATTGAAAACAGACCCAAATGGGGAAATTACTTCGTACTGAAAAATTGTGTAGTTATTAATCTGGAAATTTCTGGGAAAGTAGAAATTTTAGTTGCAGACTTTGAGCAGATATTTAAGAAAATATATTAAAATGAAATGGAAATGCATCAGTATTTTTAAATATTTTAAAATTTGAGGTTTTTTTAAGCTAGAATTTTATTATAAAGTTCGCCAAAAATTCTCAAACTTCTCACTTAATAGTATCTAACTTAACTAACTCTTCGTAGTTTCTTATTTTCTTGATTCGTTGTGTGATGCTCATTTGATTCTAGATTTTAAGTGAAGGACTATCAATTACTGAGGGCATGTTTCCTTAGGCACTGAATGAAAGTTATCAATTACAGTAAATAAACATTTCCTTCCAAAACTAACATTCATATAACCTATTTAACTCCGGTTTATTTCGGCATTGAAACTTATTCTACTTTCATCTTAATGTGATAAGTTAATGATTTAAGGAAATGGGATCGACATAGCTGTAAAGATATATTTTTTTTATATTGCTTAGTTTTTTAAATATTTTGTTTGTTTAATAGCCAAAGATGTTGAAATGTATGTCGGTTTCAAACTTATTGGATGCACTATAAAAAAGAAAATAAAACCCATCGAGTTATACAATGGCATCACTGGTTCAAGTGAAACTTTCTAAAAACAAATAAGGAACTTCGTACCAAGGAAGCAATAAAGAGCCATCTAGTATTAATGAAAAGCGTACATTCTAATATGCGATATATTTCATTATTATTAATTATTACAAATTATTTTTACTTATTATATATATTATTATTTATTTATTATATAATGGGTAACGCGAAATGGCTCTGTGGGAGTATTTTAGAATATCTACAATGCAGGTACCAACCTTGTACGCAAATGAATAACCTACGTCATTCTCAGGCAGTTTAAGGAAGTAAACGGTTTCTTCACCACACAACTCCAACCATGCAACTGTAAATCATAAAATGACGCACAAATTAGATCTCACAAGACTGTACATTCTGAAAGGTAAAATGAGCACTGATTGCATATATTGGAGTTGAACTACAATTTATTAATTTCAATGAGATCTAATTAATAAAGATTTATTTTTCCGCAACAGCTATCCTACTTGAAAAAATTTGTGCCAATAAACTAGAATTATTTTTATTTCATTAGGGTCAGATATTAATTCAACATTAGAGGATTTTGTAATTCTCTCTTTTACGAAATGAAAGTAACAATTCAAATAAATTTATCTACATATAATGGATTGAATAAGAGTGATTTGATAAATGTAAACAAACAGTCATTGGCACTATTATTGTAATTCTTCTTTGAAAATATATAATTAACATAATTTATTTAATATCAAGCTGTAGTTAACTTTTCAACTGATGAAACATATTTTCTCTTAGATTAGAAGTACCATGGTGACTATTAGTATACCATGAATATTTCTCGTAATTTTATGCCTTTAAAATTTATTCATAACTAAAATTAATGTTTATCTTGATTAGAGGGGGAGAAATCATGGCTGTGGGACATAATTCTAAATTTGTTGAGGTTCCGAATTTTTTACATGGATCAAAATATATTATAGTTAAATCGTTTACTGGCTATTGTTTCCAATTGAAAAATCCTCCAAAACTTTTTCTTTCATATTGTTAGTAAAAATCGCTATTTATAAAGAGAAAAAATCCCTCGTTTCCTTTAATCTAAAAATCATGTTTAAGAAATAAAATATGAGTTGAAAAGTAATTTATATAAAAACATATTCATAATTACATAAAAGTGACATTACAGGGAAAGTTTAATCATTTACACGCCAAAATTCCAAAAAAAGAAGGCCGAATTGAAATTTATTTAAAATTAAAATCTCTTTCAAATCGATTTAAAAAAAACTTTTGTATACAACTAAAATACAATTTATTAATTTTGATATAAATTCATATTTAAAAATAAAATATACAGGATAAAGAAATACATAAAAATGACTTGCTTTGTCTTTTAAAATAAGTGCAAAATAAAAATTCACATAAAATGGAGTAATTACCAAAATTTTATAACAGATTTCTTGGCAGATAAAGCAATTCATGCCATAATAACACTTACTATATAACAATGCAAAAAAAAGAAAGAAATTTTCTATAATTCATTAAATTTTCCTGTTAATTGAAAGATATGAGGAATCAAGTGTATCTCAAAGAAATAATTTATTTCTTTTGTAGAAAAGGCAATTCCTTAATTTTTGCAAAAAATATAGTTTTATAAATAATCTGGGTGTGTTAAATTTAATTGACATATTTGCTGTTAGGAATTTTAGAATGAAAATTAAGTAATCCTTTCTTTAATTCATTTAATTAATCTTCAATCCATTTAATTAAAAGAGGTTTTCATTTAAAAATGGAAAAGAATGCGCATTGAACAATAGATTTTCATACATAGATATAATTCTTTTATGGATATAGTTGATCAGTTGAGTGAAATGTTTTGTATCCACTACCATATCTTCTTAAAAGAAAACGGGTGACGGAATTTATTAAAAAATTGTACTAATTATAGTTAATGTTGCCGAATGTTTATAGCATACAACAACTCACAGAACTGGAAGCTGATTTTCTCATGTTGAGTTTCATGGAAAAATACCAATTTCCCTTTTATGGAAAGTTCCTATTTCCTTTTAAGGTAAAATAAGACTTGCCATCAGCTAAGATAGAATGTATATAATTGTGTAACGAGGATAAAAAGTGATGGTTGTTAGTTTGCAACAGCAATTGAAGGGAATTACATAAGCAAAAATGTCTGTAGTGCAATGAATAAAAAAGAAACGAATTGCATTTTTAATGATTTTCTAGGGTACTCTGCGATATATGTATATGTTTTCTTCTGTTTGCACTTCTTTGCATATATATTTTATTAATTTGAATTTATAAGTTTTCATTCGAAACAATATTTGTGCTTAGTTTCATAAATAAATTCAAGTGTAAATTTTATTTTCTTTGTCTATTATTCAATGTAATTATCAATTATATTCAATCATATTTATCAATTATATATAATCTATTTGCTAGAATTTGCCTTTTAAAATTCAAAACATCTGATAAACAATATATGAAAATTTTTCTTGAGTCTTAATAATTGATACCTTTAAAATAAAGCTTTAGAATGTGGAATATTAAAAAAAGCACTTAAAATCATGCCTTGAGAATTATAGTAATCTTTGATTTGCAGTTTAATATGCACTCGACATGTGAAGCTAAGAATTCCTGTTTTAAATTAATTTCTGTTTTTCAGTCCTTTATTTATTTAATCCATTGGATATTTCTCAGCGAAAAATTTATATTCGCAATAATAACAATTTCGCATTTACCTTAGACATTTCCTCTGCATTGGTAACAAGCAGCAACAAAACTAAATGAAGAAAATATTAGCATTGTCTTATTCGGTGTTTAGCTTTGAAAGTTGGAATAAAAATTACTGGAATTCTCTCAGTCAAATCTTTTGTGTAATATACTAATCGATATTCCTTTGAAGTTCTGTTATTGAGGATTTATATCCTTATTTTTCGTTGAAGTTTCTTTGCCACGTGAATTAACTACAGCTAATAGTGCCAGCTGCATTAATTCTTAAACAATGGTGAAAATATATGACTGTTGTTTAAAGCATGCTTTTGAAGCCATTGTAGAAATATAAATTTTGTTGAATATTAGCCTGAAATAAAGGTTTATTTTGCTTCGAAATAGTTAAAGCTAAAAAAATAATTCTAGCACATGCTTAAGTAATATATACTATATTTTAATATTTCAAATTTTTTTTCCGTGATATATCTACAATTAGAATTTCGCTATTCATTGTTAAAGTATTAGTTAAATATATCACAGATTAGATTCATAGTAGTTGAATCCCACTATGGGGGGGGGGACTCTGATATAAGGCTGATACAAGCTTACAATGCGGTGTTGGATCTCGCCTCCCTGTTGAGTCAGCATATGGTGTGAGGACAGATACTTCCTACCGATGAAGGGAACTGCCTCCTATGAGAGATGTTCTTTCTTGACCGGTGATTTCCCTTCGGATTCAACCTCACTTCCCGCCAATGTAGTCACGATAGTCCGGCAATTCAGTTTTTTTTTCCTTGTGCCTTCAAGGTGGGAGAAAGGTGGAGCGGAATAGGTGTCTACGAATACATAGAAGTTGGATATTGGCAACGAAAAAGAAAACATAATATATTCGGACTAACTGCTAGACATCCGGATTATAGTAGAGCGGATAAGTAAAAATTATATCTTAGGGGTGGAAATGAAATTTGATAATAACGCTTTAATTTATTGACTGTAAAAATAATTATGTTTACATTTGTTATACTTACATACAGTTTTGAAATATTTCTGCTTGAATATATGAGGCAATTATTTAGCTACATTTACTTTTTCTATGGTGTTTTTTATAATCTTTTCATGGCCTAAAATGGATTATGCGTTTCCAATTAAACTTTTTTAGATGCATTTTTTAAAATTTTATTTTCGTTTTATAAACATTGAATTGCTTGTTTTCTTTACGCAAATTTTATGGCCGTGATGTCATGGCCAGTAAGAATAGTCCATGGCATCATATGTCATGTTTAGCCACATATTTTTAACCTCTGTATATGAGCAATGTATGATAATATATCAGCAAATAAACCTACCTTAAAAAATGAGAAAATATATATAATGCAATATGGTGAACTGATTTCCAGTTTTCAATTTTTAAAAAACGTGATTTTTAGACCTACATGCATCAGTAAACTATGCCAATTATAAATCAATTTTTCCTGAATTTGAATTGTTTCTTTCCTTAATTCTGAAAAAGAATAAATTCCTTAAATAAATTAGTTGGATGGAATATTCGATTAACAATATAATTTTGTACAGATTATTAAATAGCATAGGCATATTAAGGACTGGAAACTAAAAGTTTATTTTAAGAACATGCAAATGTTAAATTATAAATCCTGATTCTATAATATATAGTATTGCCCCTCATTATGCAGCACAAGTTAAATAAAATGAAAGACATCCTGCAAAAAATGATAATTTTATGTCCAGAAATTTTTAATTTATATTAAATTTCGATAATTCACTTAAAACATTGCACAGTTTCATAAAAAAAAAGATAAAAATAAAAAATATGTAAAAATGACCTTAGAAATTACGAATTCAAACTGTTATCAACTCCTGTTTACTTTTATGTAATAAAATGTAATTATTTAAGAAAGAATATATACGAAAGTAAAAGGGAGAAAATTCATTTTTTTTCTTCCAGAAATACTTTTGTTTAGTTTAGTTAAATATGTGACCCGTGTAAAAGCAATACCAGGCTATTTTGGGATGGACCTCCTAATTTTGAACCGCGGTTATATCGTTCGTTTTCGAAATATAAGACAGTATTCATTTTTATGTCAATAAAGTTTTCAACGTATTGATTTTTTTGGCAAATAAAAAACATCAGGTTAATACAAGCTTCTATTTACATATTTTTTTTCTTATTTGATAAGCAGAAAAACTCATTAAATGAGTATCTTAAAGATTCTGCATGTATTTTTTAAGTTTGTTAACCGTTACAAACCATCAACGTAAATATTAAAAAAATACTAAACATGAGCAAAGAAAAGGGAACCCCCCCTCCTACGAAATCACATTTTTGGCTTCAAAAGTTTTTTTTTTTTTTCAATCGGAAAAAAACCCTCTCCAAACCATGTTATTTTTTTTTTCTTTTAAGACCATACTGCTATTTTAATGGGATGTCACGTAGAAAAAAAGGAAATTTCGTATTAAAAAATATTTTGAATAATATTTTTTTATTCGTGGTTAAAATTATCATGTTGCATAATAAAACATTAATTTAATCAGTTGAAAATACTTTTTTGAATATCTCCTAGAAATCAGACGCAATTTTTCTGCAAAAATATTTACATTGTAAATAATGTAAAATTTATCTTCATGTCTCGTTGCAAAAAATGTACTTTTTTGAAAAATTTATTAATTAAAGTATAAATTAAATTAAAATTTCCAATTGTTAATTTTAATAGAAAGGAAAATAATTATTTTTAGTGCAATAAGGTTATGATTATTATTTTGGTAATATATTATTTGTAATGAGACATTTTGTTGAAATGAAAAGACGGATATGGCCACTTAAGATAATATATTACAAAATTGGGAAAAATTTTTCACTGGGTATTTTTTGAACTGAGTCAGTATAAGAATTTAAATTTTATATTTTTGAAGTTTAATCTCTTTAAAATTTTAATTGATTTCATAACATTTTACACCTTTTTTTACGCAACTTTGTAATTTACAGTATATGTCTATGATCAATATTTACTGAATAAAAGCCGCGGTCAAGGTTTTTGAGACACCCTATATTATATATATATATATATTGTGGAATAATTTACAACAAGCAGACTGAAGCAGTTATTGATGAAGTTATGATATTATTCAGAGAACGATTTTCGACTATTCGATCTATCTAAGCTAAGGTAGAATGAAGCAGTTAAAAAGCTGCATAGAGACATGCGTAGTTCCACATTTCATTCGGGCGGGAAAAATCTTCTACCTTATGATTTTTTCCCCTCTTTACAGAAAAAAAAATTGTAAACTGAATTGAATACAATCGCAATGGGATTTATGAAAAGCGGATTGTGATAAGCTTTGATTATGATATCAAATTATCCCTATACCGTAATTTATACTTTTTCAAACTTCTAATGTAAACATTTGTTTATTTATTAATTGCAATATAGTGTCTGCACTATTAACCTGTAAATGAAAAAAGATACTTGAAATTTTAGTCAATATTTTTTTATACTTGAAATAATATCATTTTGATAGTATTTAATATTAGACCGGTAGTTATGTGCAGAGTAATATAGTTAAAATTCATGTTCACTCAATACGAAATCTGAATTCCCGTGTATGTAAAATTTATCTTGTAAACAGATTATATATAAAATTGAGCTATAAAACACATTAAATTGATTTTTTTTTCTTCAGAAATGGTTTTAACGGAACATATTTTTACTATGCAAAATTTATGGCAAGAATTTAGCTTAGAATGTTATGCTTTCCTGTCAACGTTTCATCCACTTTTTAGATGGGTTTTATTCCTTAAGGGGACAAAACATCTTTCTTCTTCCCATAGGGAAGTAGATACGAGCAGTTTGCTTCCGGGCTATGCTAATGATAGCTACTATTTTCTGGTGCTCTTATTTAGTTTACTTCATATACAAGTTTTCTTTTTTTGTTTGTTCTTAATTTATTTATCTACTTCACGTAGTAGTTAAATAAAACCATTTTGCTTAAAGAGGCTGGACTTAATTATATCATACACCAGACTATATATAATTATACATTATTTTATTTGCATTGCTACAAAAGTTTTAGATGCATACGGTCAAGCATGTGACGTCCGTTTCCTTTTAATAATAAAAATTCTCATTAAGAAACCGCATTATGTATATATATTTCCTTTAATATCTGATAGACAGAAATAAGCAGTTTAATATAATTACACTGTTCTACTAGTGTATCATGTTTAGATAATATTTTTCTAAAATATCTTTTGTAAATACATTATCATTTAGACATCCATATGAAATCCATGCAATCCATTCATATCAAATACATACAAAGCTGCATAAATATCTAGATATTTATTTTAATTACAGCTAATTAAAATTTTAAGGGATATTTTATTAAAAAAGATTTAAAATTAAATATGCCAATTCAAATTATGAAGTAAAAATTTCTTTTGATGGATTGTGCAACCAGTTATAAAATATTTCTGCTTATTTATTCAAAATGCACTATATATTATCAGGAGAGAACTAAGATGTTTAAAAAAATAATTTCGAATGATATATAACTGGTAATCTATTTTAGTCTACTGGTATATATTGTCACGGAGATCCAAAGAATAATAGGTCACCAAAGTAACGCTATATCAAATTTATTAACTTTAAGCAACTCGAAACAGGCAGGCGAAGAACTAAATACCACTGCTTGTGAAACTCAGAATTTATACCTTTATACAATAATCTATAATTATAAAGAAGGTTATAGAAAGTTCTAGAAGCTTCTACAACATTAGCAATTGAATAACAAGAAATTCAAATTAAGTTCAACCTTTAATGTAATTTAATGTAATTAACGACGTGGCTGGGATTCGAACTCCCGACATTGCGATTTGCGTACTTTACATCTGAGCCACGCTGACTAGGTGCAAATATTCCTTTTGAGACAATATTATCACAAAAACTTAAATCAGGAAGAGTTCGTCGACAATTCATAATGAAAAAGTGGTACATCAAAAGATTGGTATAGAATTAAGAATATAGCCTAATTTTCTCTTAAATAACAAACTTTAATTCTGCTATAAAATTAATCGTATCACATTAATGAAATGTATTTTCCATACACTATCATTTTCATGACATTCTAATACTTCAGAAATGAAACGTGAAATGCGAACAAAACAAAAAAGAGGATAGAATAAAACAAAAAACAATATATGAATATTTTTTATATATATGGGTGATAAAGTAATTATTATTTACAGTGTATTAACCCTTAAATGAAGAGGTGAAATTTTAGGACTTAACTAGGGAGGTGCGGTCTACGATCTATCGCATTTCATTTAGACTCAAATTACATTTTCTAAGGAATGTATTAGTATGAAAATCAGCCAATATATTTTGCAGATATGTTTCTTGATATGTAGATATGTTTTAGAAATTTGTCAAAATATATTGTCCTTGAAAAAAGTAAATGCGTCGGAACATACATTTTCTTCTCAAATTACATGCTACAATAAATAATATTCTTGAAAAAGCATATTACTTTTTAAATCGTATTTATTTTTACAGTATATGAAGGTATATATAAAACAATGTAAAATTCAACAATTATATGAAAAAAAATGACAACAGGTGAAATTGGCCCTTTTTTTATCGGCTAGTGTGATTTTCATAGCACGGTTTTCTAGGGCATTTTAAACATACAGGTTAAGAACTAATATAAAAATCAACCTATAAATTATGTATATATATCTCTTGGTATATATTAATATATTTTATAAATTTTTCAAAATACATTATCACTTGAAAAATTGATTATGTTTGAACATACATATCAATATCAGTTCAATGCGAACTTTCAACGAAAAACTCTTCTGTACAATTATCCTTATCACAAAAGTCACTTTCTGCTTCATTTAAAAGTGTCTGGAGCACTGCTTCATAATAGGATCAGTAAACTAGATGATATTTCGGGCCCCAAGTTTTAGCACCGTCTGTTAAGCCTTGTTTATCACTGGGACACTAACAGGGAGATGCGGTCTTAGAGACCGCACTCTAAGAAATAACTGAATTATTTAAAAAAGCATCTGATAAAATCGGTTAAAAAAGTGCACGTGTAAACAGGAAGCTACAGAGTCAATCCATTCAATTGAGCTAAAAATAGAATATTGGTGATAGAAAATCCATCGCTAGCGATCTCACAGACCGCACGTCTCCAGTTAAGGGTTAAAACCAGGAGATGTCTTCATTTTAACCTATGTATATTGTGAAAGATTAGTTTTCCTTTAAATTAACTATAAGTAGGAAAAAGATTAAGGAAAACAATTGCAAATTAATTGATTTTTTTTCAAATTAACCAAAATAAAATGAAAATATTTTTGTATTAATACACCTAGTTTTTAAAAATACATTTAAAAATACCCTAGAATTTATTTGCACAAAAAATTTAAGAGCTATAGATGCATCCAATACTCTTTGGTTTCGTTGTAATGTTTCTAATAAGAGAGTGATTAAGACTGCATTACAAGTATTGAAGATATGCAAAAGTTTAATATTTAAGAAAACGTCCATTTATTATTTTTTTAAAATAAAAGTTTAAACATATCGAACTTAAAAAGCAACTCGGGTATTTAAAAGATTTTTTTTTATCTTACAGTTTAAAGAATACCGTGCTTCTAGACTTATAAACATTAAATTATTCACCCTATTTTCCCGAGTAAAATCAAAAGCCATTAATAAATCGTTTTAAATATTTCAGCTAAACATATGCATAACAAGATCTGCAATGACATGAAAACTCAATATTGTTTTAATAAATTCATTATTCTCATCAAATTCCTAATTACGGCCGGCAGCCGTTTCTCACGATTACAAATATATGAGAAATATATATTTCTATTACGAAAAGACAATATCAGAAATGTTTTGGAGGAAGAAACAAGAAATATTTATCGTTTTTCAAGCCAATGGTAGATACAATTCGTGGGGCTGTTTTTCAAGTCTTCTCTCAGTGTCGAACTATCTAGACATTTTAGTTACAAAGATGCAACGGAAGAGGGCAATAATATTCATTCAAAAGCGATTTGAAATATTAACTATAAAAAAGCAGTGAAAATTGATTATATTTTGCCAGAGAGAAGGCTAAAATATGGTTTGCTGTTACAAGCATACTGTCCCCAAGAAAAAGGTTTAAATTCCAATAGTTATATACTTACAATTAGGAATTCTTGCACAAGTTTTCAAACTTGTGTATCAAAATAAATTACATTACAAATATCAAATGCAGCAGAATTTATTTGCAACTTTTTCTATAAACAGATGGTTTACAAACAGACAATTAATATATTTATCGCAAAAATACCAACATTTAAGCTTAGATTCAAGACAAATGCTAGATTATTAAAAATTACATAATAATAAAAAATTCTGGTCCTAAATGAAAATATTTAAATAATTTCATTATTTAACTTTAATATTAGTGTTTAAACACTAATACAGACCTTACAATGATTAAATACAAAATTTACAGCAGTCAGACTAATCATAGTATATCAATAAACTGATTAAAATATTCCAAATTAACCGTTTTCACACCATTTGCTAGAAAATTAGAAAAATTTCAGACAACCACTTTATGGGTTTTCTCAAATTATATTTAATATATTTTCTGAAATCTTAGTACTCATCTGTACTCATTTAACACTGCACTCATTTATCATTTTTTTTATATCAAAGGCCTTATTGTTAAATAAAATGTTTATTTTAACTACATAATCTCAACGCATATACCAATGTATATTGATTACCATGCTGATCAGGCATAGTGATCCATGTTTTTTTTTGTTTTTTGTTTTGTTTTTTTTTTAATTTGAAGAATCCTGATAGCTGTCCGGATTAGCCATCAGTAAACCTCCAAGGAAGGGTATTGTTAAAAAAAAAGGATTCGTAATAAATCCTTATTTAATGAAATTAATTTTGATAAAAATATTCAAAGCAATACTTTAAATTTGTAAATGAATCAAATGAGCATGTATGAACGCAATAGACGGATATTTTTTTGGTATGTTCAAACTAATCTTATAAATATATGGAAAAAAAAATAGAGAAGTTATTTAATAAGAAATTTTAATTATCAATAGCATCGTTTAAAAATTCCAGTCAGTAAAATTTTAAAACTCATTTTTACTTTAAGCTTAAATTATAATAATATAGGGACGATATCCAATATAAATATCCATCTTCATTAATAGCAATCATTGAAAAACTAATAAATTCAAGGCCGAATTTCTCCTGCTACAAACATTCTAGATAGGCTAAAAATATCTCGGCCATTTAATGGAATTTTTACATTGTAACATGCATCATTTTGCTCGGATGATGAATTACAGTTTGCAAAAGAGGTCACAATTTATAAAGTGCCTGGCTTTCTAGCATAAATACTGTTTCTTCTGGGGTTTTGTATTATTTAGAGATAGTAGTTCAGGGAAACCGATACAAATGAATACTTTATGTTATATAGAGATTTTTTATCACAAAACTGTAGAAAAATTAATGCAGGCATTCAAAATAATAAAGACATTGCGTGATAAAATTTGAAACTTATTTCTTAATATATTCGAATTTACTTAATTTAGAATTTTAATTTTAAAATTTTTATATCCAGAATCTAAATTTACCACTAAAAATTTGATTACATAGAATCTATATTTACGACTAAAAATTTGATTACATAGAATCTAAATTTACCACTAAAAATTTGATTACATAGAAACATTACTTACCACTAAAAATTTGATTACATAGAAACATTATTTACCACTAAAAATTTGATTACATAGAAACATTATTTACCACTAAAAATTTGATTATATAGAAACATTAATAACAGAGATACAATCAACTATTATCATTTGTAAATTAAGCATAGATAATTTGATTTTATTCAAATTTTAGCCTTCATTTCTGAACGAAATGCTGATGAAAAAACCATTTTTGAAATCGCAGTTAAATATAGACTGGTCTAAAAGGAACTGCTATGAGTAAAAATAATCATTAAGAATTAAAATGCAAGTAAATTATGAATATCAAATATTTTGAACGACAAATTTCAAAAACTTAAAACAACTCTTTAGAAGTGTCAAACATCTTGAATCATTTAAATGAAGAACCATATATTGGTATGTTAATAAATTATTAAACAAAATGTTCATTGTATGAGCTATTGTCTACATATCCAGAGAGTAGGAACAGCTTTCACCTTTATATAATTTGTTAGTATTAAAGTATAGAATGAGATATCTAGAACATAAAATATTATAAACTGTCAATAACTAAATGTATTGGATAATCTATTGCAATGGAAGGTTTTAGAAGTTGAGAATCTCCTTAGAGTTCAAGGACAGCCTTGATATTTGAAATGGAAGCTTTTTTGATTTAGATATCGTATAGTTCTCAATTGAAATCTAAAAAGTGAATTAGAAAATAGACCAATCAATAATATCACATGTAGTTACCAGCTGTATTCTTTGGTAAGTTAAATCTACGAAATTTAAAAGTCGATATCATTTATAATGAATTGATTAAAAAACATTGTAATGTCGTTTTCTCTATTTATCAAATTAAAATTGCAACTGCACTTAACCTAGAATATTCCGATGGTTCTGTGTAATGATTTTACTTGCATAAAAATAGTAGCCATATAGAAAAAAAGGAAAAATAAAAAAAATATATACAAAATGGTGATACAATTCTTCAAATAAAGCCTTTTCGTTATTAGTTTAATTACTATAATACAACCACTTACTCGATTTCGAACTCTTGATGCCATCTTTAAACCATTTCTAATGAATGAAGGATAGGGAAAGTCTATCAGATGGGTCAGCAACTATGAAGATGGTTTTAAAATACAAATTAAGTAAAGGGTGCTTCCTGTACTACTTCTTAAGTCTTTACTGAGAGTCAAATTAAATGCTCTTCAGAGGCGAAGGTTGTTAACACAATCCCAGCAAACAGTAACAGGAGATAAAGTGCATTATTTTGTTAACATAAATGCGCAATTTAGATTTCCGTTTTGGGAACATTGACATTTTATTCCATTCAAAATTTAGGTAGATTTATAGCAGTAAGTTTTAAAATTTCTTTACTCTCTATATATTAACTTCAATATCTTGAGCTGGTCTCGAAACTAACAAAAAAGTAGAATCCATAACCACTATTCCTTTTTATATTTAAAAATTTCAGATCTTTAAAAGAAAATATTTTTATTATAACATCGCAAACAATTTAAATTTTAAAACCTCTGATGTTTTATCAGTCAAACTTCGCTGTCAATGAAGTTTGAATGAATATTTCATTATTTCTGAAAATATAAGTTCATATTTTGAAGAAGTTCTCCATTAAAGCAACTGCTATTCGTATGATTTGAATACTTCAAGATTTTAAAGTTTAGTATTAAACATTGTGGCCTTCATCAATTGGTAATTAATAGAATTTTATTATGTCCAATTCAGTCTGGATACTATTTCAATCAAATTTCTTATATTTTTTCATCATTTAGCTCGTGCTTTAGCTTGCCATTCACAACCTTTTTGTGCATGACAATTATTCAGTATCTTATTTCAAAGAACTTTAACTTGCATATTAGCATTTGATTTTGTTATTTCCTCTCCTTCCATTTAAAAATAAACATTAAAAAGTCCAGGGATCCTTGAATTAGTTATAATGTCTTCTAGAATCCATAAATCTAGTAAAATTTAGAAACAATATTTCTTATATACGTGTTTCCACGCCAGATTGTAAGCCGCAATGACAGGCAATATATATACAAGATAATTTCTCTCGACTTTGAAATAAAAAGCAATGCAAAACATAGTTAGCATTTAGCATAGCATATAACTGTATTCAAATAGGAATATACTTCTCACATATATGAGATTAATTAAAAAACATTGAAAGCTAGAGAATCTTTATCCAGAAGGGTATATTTAATACATCGGACACCGTTTCAAAACTGCGGAAGCAATCTAAAGTGCTTTAAGAATCTTCCAATATTTCTTATGGATCATTTTTCGAATGCGGTCATAAAAGCCGAATTTATTGCTTAATAAGTGATTTAGTATGAATAAAATACTCTTGTTATTTCGTGTTTCTTGAAGATGTTCGGGAAAGAGAGGAATTTAGATTATTTGTCTATTCAATGGAGATACCACAAGCAAGTCAATATAAGATATCACAGGAATTTAGGATTAAAAAAAGTAAGACCATTTAATGTTGGAATTAAGCTATTAAAATTAAAACTTGCTTCATTTATAATTAAGCTATTCAATATAATTGAATTTCGCAATAGAATTTATGAAATAGGTAAGTATGTGAATGTACAAAAATTGCGTAAGTGAATTTAATAAATTTAATTCCAAAAAAAAATGTATGTAACAATTCAAAATTGGCGTTTTTAAGAAAGAATTTCAGTATTTAATGGATAAATGTTTAATTTTCTATCAATAACTCAATTTTCGTTTTGTACAAACCGTATTTTTATAGTTGTTTTGCAACAGTTTTGGAAAACATTCGATTCCTTAATTTTCTGTACCACATGCCGTTTAAGATATTCACTTTAGGTTATTTTTATGTAATTGAATTTTTAAAACAAAGACAGAAAAGAATGTATTTAAAAATATGATTTATATATTATGCTAATCAAATTTCTAATTTATTGAAATTCGAAACGAGAGGGCATTGAGAATGCTATCAGAAATTTTTCTCAAACGATATTCCTTTTCAAATGAAAGCAATCTATAGGGGAATTAAAATTCAAATTCTCTATACAAAAGAATAATTCATGAGAACATCGACATTCTGCCCTGGTCATCGAGTTATATGGTAACAAAGGAACATCAAAAAGAAAATATTACGAATTTAATCGTCTCTCTAATAATTAATTAGTTCACTTAATTTAGGAATTTAATCTTTCCATCAGTATAGATAAGCAACAGGAAGAGAAAATACAGATTCAGACAATATTTCGTAAATACAATGCGCAATATTTAATGGAAGCATATTTGAAGGAAATATTGTTTTCGTAACTGCATGAAAGCATTTTCCACTTAAGTGATGCCCTATTTTTTTTTACACGTATCGAATAGAAAACAAGATGTAATTTCTAGCCTCTCCTAAAATAATATTCGAAATTTTCACTTGCGCATATTTGGGTTATGTTTATTTAGAAAAAATTCAACGATATGCATTAAAAGATTGGATGCATGTTTTAGAGTTGATTTTTTTTCTAAGTAAATAGTTTTTCAGATTACCTGGCTAGTGTGATGAAAATAGAAGATTATGTAGAAGATTGAAATCCGAATAAAAGGGTAAAGATAACAAAATAAGCAATATTTCAAAAAGGCGTCATTAAAATGTACTATTATATTGATTAATTTCCATCAACAGAAAAATTTCGAATTAGAATTAAAATTTGTGAACTACTCTTCAAAAGTTAGAAAAATTGGTTTGGAATTTTCGGATAATCAAATTCATTACATATTCGAGCGATTCCATCAGAATTTTAGCTTGGACTGAATTTTCAACCTACATGGTGGCATTTGCTCTTGTATGCGTTTTAAGTGTTCAACAAGTCCAAAAAACTTCATAGCAAAATATTTCCTAGAGTAAATTCAGAAAGGCAATAGAAGGATTCATATCAAATATTTCTAGCGATCCAAAGTTGTATAAAAAGAAAGTATTAGTCAACCCACCTGATGAAAACTGTTACAAGCAATAGCTCACTTGTTTGTAATCTAATTAGGAACTTTATTATGAAAACCTTGAAACCGCTTTCTATTTAGTTCATTTTCCACAGCATAGATTTAAAAAAACTGTGCAAAAAATATTTAACAGTTAATATATACATGAATTTTAACTATATCAATGTTTACTCTTGCAGAGTTATTTACAGAATTACTGTAAGTTTATCATGGTTTAATCTTCAACGTATACAGTGTTTTTAGGTAAAAATAAGGTGAAGGTAAGAACGTTTCTTAAGCTCCTCCACTCAAACTTTGCACTTGCCACACATCTCCCACACAAAAAATTACAAACCGATTCCACACTTGCCACAAGATTTCCCACACAAAAATACGACAGCCCAATTCTCACACTCGCCACCCATTTCCCGCCCCACAAATCTACAGCTCGCTTCTCACACTCGCACCCATTTTCCGCGCCACAAATCTACAGCTCGATTCTCACACTCGCCATCCATTTTCCGCGCCACAAATCTACAGTTTGATTCTCACACTCACCACCCATTTTCCGCGCCAGAAATCTATAGCTCGATTCTCATACTCGCCACTCATTTCCCGCACCGAAATACGTCAGCCCAATTCTCACACTCGCCACA
>JAPMOR010064776.1:270717-384534 GCA_026543865.1 Argiope aurantia | reverse complement strand
TAGATTGAATTTTGTATCACTTTTTAGTTTAGCATTCATATTGAAAACTGTATTTTTTAATAGTATTAACAGATATAAATTCTAATTAAGAATAAATAGCTATATAATAAATAAATAAGAATAAATAGTTATATAATAAATAAATATGAATAAATAGCTATATAATAAATAGCTGTATTTAATTTGATTTCAAATGAACTTTCAATTATAACATGCTATTCCACCCGCATCTATATGAAAATAGATAATTAATGAATGCCAAAATGTATTGATGTCTAATCCTACTGTCTGTTTGAACTAGTCCATCATATCTATTTAAAACCATTTAATGAGTCATTCGTTGAAACTTTATAATAATTACATGAATTATTATTCAATTCTCAAAAATATATTAAAAAGAGTACCTTATCTTTTATTCAAACACTAATTGTTGCAAACAGTGTTTAATAAGATATAATTATTTTGCTACTACGCAACTTCTAAGAAATTTTTTTTTCAAGATGTTTTCTGAACATGTGGTTTATTTGGCAACTGAAGTTATTGACTGAAAAGCTAAAGATTAACGCAGAGTAATTGCTGGAAAATGTGCGAAAGGCACGGAATGGGAGAAATTAGTAAAAAAAAAATTCGCTGAAGTAAATTTGCCTCGATGTGTTAAAACATCTTTCCATGTTCCACTTTCGCTTGGAGGAAACTTGGTTCGGTATTTTTAGAACTATCCTTGTTCTTTAAAAAAAGAAGAAAAAAAGTTGTCACAATTTTTTTAGAATTGTTGCATCCTGTCAGAGGGAGACAAAAGTATTCATCTTGGATATTAAAATTGCAGAAATAACTGATCCCCTTAACTTTTGAAACAATATTAAATTATTCTAATGAGCTGACAAAGCTATGAATTATATACTATCTTATCTGGAGCCATTTATAAATTATCAATCCAAAAATTTTAAATTTATGCCATTCTGTCTTGATGCGAGGAGTTATTAAAAGATTCACGGATAGCAGTCACAAATTTTATGGTGATCATACAATATAATGCACGAGAAGAAAATCTCTGTAAATGTAAGGTATTTCGATTTATTATTTATAAATTAATTTAAGTTTTGAGATACAATTGAGATATTGTGCTTATTCTATTTTTTAAAATTAAATTACTCTTTTTATTTCGGTTAAAAATGTCTGCGTCATGTCTCTACTTTTTAAAGTAAATTAAAACTTGTAAATACTACCAAAACCTGATAAAGAGAAATTTCTTATAAGTGGTCCGTAACACTTAAATTTTACTATTTATGAAATAAAGGAAGTGATTTATATGATCTTTTCCTGCTTCATGCTGCAGATCTAAAGGATAAAACATAGACCCTTCCAGTCAAATATTAATTTTACTATCTTCTGACAAGGATATTATGTTGAGAAAATTGTCTTCTTTACTTGCTTTTTACATGGAGTGTATGAATACATTTGGCAAATATCTTGCAAAATTTTGGCTACCCTATATCAATGTTCATCACATTCAAATAAATTTATAAATATGATTGCTAGATTTATGGATGAAAAAGTTTCTCAAAATAATGCATTCTGACGATGGGCTATGAACCTCAAACAGATTTAAGCAGCATTTTTTTCTTTTAAATGCATTTTATTTTCACTTTAGTGTCTTAATCACAATCATTTCAAAATATTAGTATTAAGAAAAATAAAGCTCAGAACGATTTTTAAACTCTACATGGACAATTTAAGCGGAGTTAGTAATGCAAACGATATCAGGACCTTAAATTAAATATTGTCATATGAGATCACAACCAAATACATATCAATGCAGTATTAGAATTACTCTGATATTTTATTTCGTAGTTTATATTTGGTAAAATGTTATAGGAAAACTAAAGAAAGGCATTTTCAAAATATCTAAAAGTTACAGACTTCAGAAATATTAAGCTTTAAAACTAAATTTCGAACATCATCTTTAATGCTAAAATCAGTTTATATTTTTTTGTGATTTTATTAGTGGTGGAAGAAAATGAGAATTATTAAAAAATAGAATTAGATGTATCCTATTTTAATAATATTTTTGTTAAATATTAATTATGTAGAATTTGTGTAATATTTGTTTGAATGCGCAAGTTGCATACGCTTTAAATAATGCCTACTAGTAATTAAATAAATATTATTATCAATGTAATTTAATGAATGGATTTTTTTTTATTTTGAATATTTTAGTCATTCACACCGATGAAAAGTAAAGTCAATTTCTTCTGACAAATAAATGTGTCACTAAAGATTAAAAGAAAAAAAAACTATTTTTACCAAATATTTTTATATTAATATTTTATTGATGTTATTTAAAATAAAAAAAGCAAAAAAGAACTGCTTTAAGTGTGAGACAGTTTGATACACTTTGGAAAACATGAAATAATACTCCAATTACTACAATTTGGAGTATTATTTCATTAAAAATTTAGCAATTCATAAAGTCCATGATCATACATCGAAACAATGAATAATTAAAAACAGAATATTGCAGTTATGTTGGAGTTTAAATATATATAAAACGCAATTTAACGACTTTTAAGAGTAATTTGGCGGTATTAGCCTGACTAGATATAAATTTATATAAAACTAAAAATAATTTCAAAATTTCTAAAGGAAACTCTATAAAAATCTCTTGATGTAAATTAATATAAAGTTACTGGTATTGAATTTATTTTGATATTAGAATCAGTCGCAAAAAATATTTTCCTACATAGTAAATTTAAGATATATTCTGATTAAAATTACATATATATGTAACATATTTTGATTGAAGCAGAATGCAGGTTCGAAGGAGTTGAAGAGACATGTTATATTTTAAATTAATTTTAATGTTCATTTCGTGAAAGCAAAATTATTTACAAGCAGACACAGTGCGCCACAAAAGCAGAAATAAAGAAGAACACGAAACAAATGATCACTAGTCTTATATAACATAGGACTTCCGGCCACGCGCCGATGTAATACATTTTTTGACCTCTGACAAGGGCAACTAAAGTATCACTTTTATTTGATACGTTGTATTGATGGCGCATTATTTTCACAAAGGATAAATTAAACTGAAGTGGAATTGGATTACGAAATAAGAGAATATTTTTAGAATGAAGTTACTATGGGCTAAATTAAGATAAAATCTTGGAAACTAATTAAATTGAAATTAGAAATTAAATATTATTACACACACACACACACACACACACACACACACATACACTCTGCATCGGAGGTATTGAATACTACTGAAAAGTCTTTAATTTATATAAAACGAGAACAACAAATATTTAGTTTTTGGACAAAATCTGGATGGTTTGGTTCTAAAAACAAAAATTCTAGATGAGTACTTGCATTATCAAAGTGTCATGACCACTATTATTAAAACTTTTGGAGCATCATTTAATGAACGGGATGTCATTTCTCAAAAACAAGAGATCTTCATTTCATACCTTAGGATTCTGTTTAAATTATTTATGAGCTGGAAGATCAAAATTCAATAGATTTTTCGATAAATATTGTTACGCTTTAAAGAAATATATCAACAGTTAAATATTTTGCAAGCAACTTACAGTCTGGAAGAAACTTTCTCCAAAAACCATTAGACCCCTCCCCCTTTGGTTTGAACTTCAATTCAAACCAAGTCCAAGAGATCGTGGAAAGAGGGTTGCAGTAGCTTCTGAGGGTAAGGATCCCTGAGCAACCGAGAAGAGAAGTCTGACTTTAGCTCATATGAGATGACACTCACACACTCGCTTACACAGCCTCATTTTACAGGGGAGCTCTTTCACACACCTCACAGATAGAGCACAGAAAACAACCATGCCCGAACTATGACTCGAACACGGGATGCCCAGATCATGGGGAAGACGCGCTACTCCTAGGCCAGGACGCCGACATCCTAGTGGAAGCGATGCCATGGGGCGGTGTGCACTCGGGAACATCTCTTCAAACCTAGCCCTGGTTGACCGGACCCCCCTTCTTGCCCATATTGAAGACCGGGGATAGAATAGGCGCATCTATAATCGTTCGTTCCCGATTCGCGTGGGAACCAGCACCGGCAAGCAACTTAAAGCCTCTTGGACAATCGATATAAAACCAACAAATATATACAAAGCATATTATTCTATTTAAAATTTCTTGTTATCAAATATATCCTCCGAGTCGCAAAATGGAAATTTGTAGCATTATCATGATGATTATTTTCTCAGAATACTGTGTAATTTAAGTTTTATTAATTCGATATAAAGTGTAAATTATATTAATATCAATATTTAGCAAATTTTATTCCACGCAATATGTATTTATGTTTAAATTTATAAATATTATGTTGAAAGATATAATTTAAAGTTGGGTCTTAAACGTTATCATTGAATTAAAACAAACGTTCATTCTAAACTTTTCTTACAATGAAACAAACTCACTGTAAAAATATCTAATCAAATGTATGTAATAGAAATGAGAAAAATGATTTACTTCGTTATTATCAGAGCAATAAATGCAGACTTTAATCTATTTGCTCTTTATTAAGGTTAGAAGATGGCAGAAATTATAAGAGATTCGGTTTTAACAGAAAAAGTAATACATCAATCTATTTTATTCTCGGAAAAATGAAAAAGAAATCATCGTGCAACGAACTATAAAAGAGAACAAATAAATGAATTTCTTTTTATCGTTATGTATCTGCGCACTGATGATAAATAGATTGTTTTCTAATTATAAGATTTTATGCATTCACCTACTCAGAATGCATGGTGATAAGAGGGAAAAAACACAATATTATTTATTTGAATTCGAATCCAGATGTACATATGCAAATATTATGGATTATCTTAAATTAATTTAGAATAATTTAAGGGCTAAAGACAATAATAAAAACAGAACTATTTATTAATATTCTGCGAATTCATTAAGTATTCATGGAATCATCTAAAAACTATTAATCAGCATTCTGCCCTTAAGAGCTTAGTAATAACTTCTAAGAGTTTTTTTTTGTTTTGTTTTAGGGACAATAATGGTAATCGGCCCGGTAACATGGAAATTGGAAACTGGATACTATGCAACGAGAAATGGTTTGAATTAAATTCTAGATAAGGCTACTGTTTTTCTCTGTTGTTATTATATCCGTAAAATGAGAGGATTATTTTTTGAGTGGCTAAAAAAATAACTGATTCCAAAACGATGAATATTTTAACAAATTATTTCTTTCTAGTTTTTTTTTCTTTTTGTAAATATTAAAATTATTGATCGAAAAAAGCAAATTGCATATAAAAAAAACTTATAAAATTTGTAAGACTATAGTTAAATAATGCTCACTTTTTTTCCTCTTTTGTATGAAACATTTGAAAATTCTGTTAAAAATCTTTAACTAAAAAAAAAGTGATGCTTCAGTGCATGTTCTTCGAATACAGCTAACCTAATAAACTATTTTTTAAATATTTGGTATATATATATATATATATATAAATAATTTTTCTTTGTTTTTGATGAGATTTATACATTTATAGAATATTTTACTAATTTATAATTTAAATAATATCCAAATAATGAACCCATGGCTATGTTTCTTAAAAAAAGCTAGATATGCCTTTTTAGATATATATAAAAAATGTGAAAATTAAATGTCGCATTAATAAAATATTTGTTCAATCGGTGAAAAAAAAAGAAGGACTATTTCAATCTTACCAAGAGGATAAAGAATCGCCAGAGAACAGAGGGTCTCAAATGACATTTAGTAAGAGAAATTCGCAAAAATATTGAGGGGCAGATAGTTCTTGGAAACTGTAAAAAATAAAAAATAACAAATGATGTTTCAACTATGATTTTTTTTAAAGTGAAAGAGCATTCTTATTTTTTGCAGTAAGGTAGCTTGCCGATTTGATGATATAGTGTGTCCTAAATTACTGAAGATGAAAAAGTAGTTTAGAAACCTCATCTGCAAATTTACATAGTGCAAAATCCCATGACAAAATTTGAAATCTGAATAAATAATAATACCAGTTTCCTGCTAACAATAATAATAAAAAATTCTCAGTCAAAGTTAAATTTTATAAAAAAGAAAATCAATATCAAAATGTAAGACAATCATTTTTAGAATATTGAAATATATTGCATTTAAATTATTCTTTGGAATTTTTTTTCCTATTTGAGATAAAATAATCCAAGAACCGAAACGCATTATCATGAGGGAATTAAAAATCTTCATTAAGAAATATTACAAAAGTGATAGGAAAGGATATTCATCGTAGTAAATAGCTTCATCCAATTCTTCAAGGATCCATTTTCCTTGCACGAGGGTCATCGAGACATTTAAAACGCTTTAGTGGGCTTATAATGTGACAGAATTTGTTAATCGCCAACTGTCATTATCTCGTACATTCGGATTGTTTACAAACATACATGGGCGGAAAATCTAAAACATAATTTTTATTATATAATTTTATATCTTAAAATTTAAATGAATTCGTAAGGAATAAATTTAAAAAAATCTTTTTATTTGGGGAAAATGTTCTTTTTGCTGCTAATTCTATTTTAAATTACTTAATCACCATTAGATCTGTGACCTTTGATACACAAGAAAATATAATACCACATTTCAACAATATATTATATGATGAATCATAGTTTATTGGATTCAGAATTTTTCGAAGTCCTGTAAATAAAAATATTTATATTTTATAATGCTGCACGGGTTTCTAAATATAATTTATTCTCTATGCTAATGCCAAGTGATAAATTCTTTCTTCAATTTCAAATAATCACAATGGATATTTCTGTCTCCCTTTAAAATGATAAAACAAAATTCAAATTTTTAATGGTAAACTTTTAACTTTTATTTTAAAAAAACCATTGCCATGATTTAGATCTAAACATTTTTATCAAATAATAATTTCTAACAAATAAGAAATCAAATAAAATGATGCCCTGATGCTTTCATCCATCTTCACTTGAGTGATAACTTTTTTACTTTTCTCTTCAATTTCCGTATCTTTGTCTCTCTTTATAGCGATTACTTTATTTCAATACTTGGCTTTCCGGTCAATAGCTTCAGCTGCCAAGTAAAACCATTTAGGCAGAAAACTTCTTGATGGAATATTTACTTTTCAAATTTCGAGCGTTGGGCAAAATAATTATAAATAATTAAATAATGTTCTTACAGCATTCAAGCAATTAATTCCTTTTTATATTTTTGAGAATTGATTAATAATTCATGAAACTCAAAGAAAAATTCGTTGAATAATTCTTTGAAAATAGCTTTAACGAGACCTCGATGTGTCAATTCAAGTAGAATTCTTTTCATTCATCAATAAATAACGTCATGTTTTTACAAGATAGCTACGTATAAGGTAGCTTCCATCAAAGAACTGCAATCAAAATAAATAAAAGTATTTAATCTGACAGAAGTCATTAAAACTATTAATTGTTTATATTGCAAAGAAGAAAATGCTGTTTTGATTTCAAATAGCATTCAATATGGACAATAAAGAGAAAATGAAAGCGAAATAAATTTGGTTTACGCTAATGAATACATTTTAAAATTAATATTAGAGATAATTTCAAATTCCATCTTGCAGATAAAGCTATCATAAAAGGCTTTTATTTTTAGAAATTTAAAATGAAGTGCAAATAGCAAAATACATTCTTGTTATTAAAATATAACTATTCAATATCATTTATACTAAAGAAAACATTTAATTAAACATAACCTTTTTTTTTTACCTTCCTATACTAATACATAGTAACTTTAATTTTATTTTTTATTAAAAAACTTGAGGTATTTAATATTCAATGTTAAATAACACTTTATAATCTTTAAATACATTTATTGTTTTTCAAAAATTGATGGTATTTTGTTTCGTGCAGAGAGTGATTATATCCTTACGTTTTTAAAAGAATTTTAACAGTTTTCATATTTTCAAATGTTTTTTCTCTAAATTTGTTTTTTAATATCATGCATTCTCTAATATAGTGGACTGCATGTTGAAAATCTTAGTTAGTCCTTGTGTATTAAAGTACGTGACAATTAGACTCTTTGATTTATATGCAACCTCAAGCATTTTCAAAGAGCTATAAGCTTCTAGTTAAATTACTATTAAATCCTTTGAAATAATTATTTTCATTTCCATTTAGTAACTCACTATTCATAATCAGCAATATAAGCTAATGCAAAAAAACTTAAATGAAAAGGGTTGCTATAAGTGAAATAAATATTTCTTAGTTATAAATATTAGTATATTACAGTTATAAATATTAGTAACTGTAAATTTTGTACATTATTTACTTAAAAATGGTATGAGTGTTAGATATTAATTATATGAAATAATTTTATTTATTTGATTAATTTACTAACAAACAAGAAAAATAGGAAATTATTACTTGATTACACTTTTCTCAAATTCAATTTTGAATAAAGGTCCCTTTTATTTTCTCCAGATAGTTGTTTTGTTTGTTTTCCTCTTTTATACTCAATAGAATAAAATTATCCAAAACAAAGAAAAACCAATTCTTTGATTCATTAATATCCTATAGGTATTAAAATGTCAAACGAATTGAACAAAATGGTCTATATAATTCAACGCTTTCGCACGATTTCTAACAAACAAATTATCCTTCAGAGCAGTACAGAAACAGTAAACATTTTTTCTGTTAATTTATATGAAAAATTAAACATTTTTTTTTTCAATTTATCGAAACAGGTATTCTGCAAATATCTAAAAAGGACATTAACCGAAATATAAGATGACATAACACGTGTAATAGACAAAACAGCTTCTTTCAGTTCAGTAATATTAATGTCTCACTTTAAAGAAACATTAGGGCTATTTTGATACGGACCTCTTTATTTTGAACCGTGGTCAGATGACGAGGATGTACATAAGCTAATACTCTTTTCTCCAAACATTCCGAACCGTACAGTATCAGGAAGACGTTTGGCCCCGATGAATTAAAGGGACTCCATTAAACGACGGTTCTTCGGTAAAATCTGGTATCGAATTTTATAGAGATAGAATTTAAAAAAAAAAAAGCTTAAGTTGTGATCTGGGATTCGAATTCGAATCTCTACACTTTTCTACGCTGCAGGCTCAATATTTTTGTCAGTTTTGTAATAAAAAACAATAATGAAAATTAAAATTGCTATTAAATTTTTAACGATAGTGTGCTAAATTTTAACTTTTAATTTTAGTTTATTGTTAAATGCTGATTATAAATCATAAAATCTACCTAAAAATTTCCTTTCTTATATATTGTGGTGCTCTTGTACTCATCTAAGATATTTCAGTAAGTTTGTGTAATTAATATCTAGATTCGAATCTTATTTTTTTTTTCTGTTTCTCACTATGCCTTGTGTGTGATTGTTTTGTGCGATTCTTTAGAAGAAGAAAACAACCTATAACTTAAGTCTACTCATTTGCATCCTGATAAAATAATTACGTTATCAGTTTTCGATTTCTAGTTTATTGCAAAACGATCTCAATTAAAATTGTTTGGATGTGGGTGGTGTTTGTGTCATTCATTTATATACATTTTTAACATTGAGGTTATTTATCGTAGTGGGTCTTTGAAATCATTTTGAAAGTTAGTAAACGGAGTAAATTATGAAATTATCAAAATTTATAGTTCAGATGACAAAGAGGTGAGTAATTTTTCTTTGTCTACTTTGCATAATTTTTGAAATAGTGATTTTGTTATAATATATTCAATGGTGATTATGATATTATTTCGCTACAATGTATGTTAATAAGGAATTTCTTCTTGAAGAAATAATATTTTCATTATGGAAATATTCTCTAAGCTTTGCATGATGAGCGAAATATCGGTCATATAAATAATAATGTAATACAATAAAGGTTTTAATATTGAATTGTAATTTTCAATATCTAGTTTATTTTCCAAGTAGTTTGTTAGTTGAAAAAATTTAATCTATTCTCATATAAAAATTGTATTGGTAATATTGCAATAGTGCAAATCTTATTTTATATGAAATAAGTCGTCGTTGGCGACAAGCCTCTTCGCTCAGATTATTTATTTTTAAGCTTAAATATTAATAATGAATACACATATATTTAACAGCGACATTTGATAAAACTAAAAAAACATGAATAAGCCACAGTAAATTGTAATGCGTTGAAATTTATAACCGAAATCTTTAGTTTCAAATTTGTATTAAACAAATTAGGCCAATTTACTGATTATTCACCATATGTATTCTTTTGATACTCAAGCATCCAATAAGATTTTTAATCTATTTTCTAATCACTAATGAAATTTTAGTAATCTAATTCATAATGAAAGATTATTCATTTCATTTTTGAATTTATGAATACAATTTTCTTTAGAGATCCATCATTTAGCTATGTTATTTCGATATCCTGTGTAAACAATGACTTCTGAAGCATTTTGACGTGTATATTAATAAGTCGTCGAAAATTCGATTCTAGTCAATGCTGAATGAAGGCTGACTCTGAAAACTCGATAATATTTACAAGACATTGAACCTTGTCAACGAAACGTCAAATCTATGTCTCCTCTCCTAAATTATTACATTAAACCAAATAAGACCATTCATTTTTCGAAGCTTCGTTTGAGCAAGAAACTGCACAATTTTTACTCATCCGAACATTCCTCTAAGTTAAGATCCAAATGTAATTAACAATTTAAAGATTGAAATATATCGAAAGCCAAGTAATAACAGAATATTCAAATAAAGTGTATAACTTTAAATTTGGAAAGAAAGCCGATTTTTTCGTACTCTCAATGCTAATCGGATTTCGAATTTCTTTCCGAAAACTAATTTTTGATATTAAGTAGAGGAATATTCATTCATTGATTATTACTATCAATTTTCTTGAAACCTTTAATGATAAATCTTTAAATATTTAACATTGTAAATCTTCAAAAATATAAGGATTCATCTTGCTGCATGAGAAATCTTGATCAAATTAATTTGGGGAGTTTCTATTCTTTTGAGATTTTCTAGTATAATTAAATCTTCTAAAATTGAAGAAAACAAACTTAAGGCAAGTATTTTGAAATATCTTTCAAATTTGTTGGTAAAAAGCGAGACGTGATAAATTTTGAATTTAAAAGCGACTCGGCATTTATAGTGACCAGGTGTTGACTCTTCAAGAAATTTTTCATAAGCCTGATCATCTTTTTTAAAGAATCATCCTGTGTAAAATTCTGAAGTAAATTTCAGATGAATGACAAAATTACAGATGCTATAGAACAGTTAAAAACTGAAATTTTTATTATCGCATAGGAACATAGTATTAATAAAAGTTAATCAACGGGATCTATTTGATTTAAATAAAATCTGTGCCTTGAAGCTTAGAATGCAAGTTTAGGTTAAGAGGACTTGAAATGTCAGTGACTTCGGAACGCATTCCAATGACTTTTTTCGGCATCGTTTCCTGAAAACAGAATTCTCAGTTTTGGATGGAATCCAAAATTATAATTTCAAGCAGTAAATATGATAAAAATGAGGTCAATTTCGGTATTGAGCCTAGCTGTGAAATAAACTAGATTAGATCCTTACGAGAAATCCGTTTTTTAGTATTAAACTTTGACGATAGCATTTTATCAAGAAATGTTACTACATTACTACATTTTCTAGACATTGCTATATTTACATTACATTTTCTAGACACTGCAAGTTTAAACACATATAATGTACAAATATTATTTCTGTATAAAATTTAGTTGGGAAAAAATACTTGTTTTCTATAGTTTACTATAAGATTAACACCGATTCGATTTTACAATAGTTATTTATAAGTAATGTTGACATTATAAATTATCTCCGTGACATTATCTAAAACGATTCTAACAATTTTATCTTCCTTTTAATACACTGTTGGTAATATGTGCAACTCGGACGACTTTAACGACGAGAACAAATATTTAGTTTTAAAACAAAACAGCAATCCTCTAGTTTCAAGACCAATTTTCAATCATCTAGGTCATCAGTTGTCTTAAGTATTTTCGCTTTTAAAGTTGATCACTTCCCAAAATTGGCATAGTCCAAAATATCATACTTCAAAAGCTCTATTCTTATTTCCTTTCATTTATAGAAAATCAAAATTATTTATGAATGAATTTCAAAACCACAAGGTTTCTCCGATATTTGTATTTATAAACTTGAATGCCTAGACAGTAACAGTTTTGGAAAACTTTCAATTTGAAGGTAAATCTCTTCACTAAATTTTATTAACCAGTAGGGCATAGTTTAAAAAAAAACTACATTGTTTTTGGCATGGGATATGAAATTCTATTGGATCAATTCAAGAAACATGTTTTCCCATAGTTGTTAAAAACATGAAACAGTGCTTCATATTATCGGCAAATATTTGATCAAAAGTCTCTATTATAATTTTGAAGCCCAAATATCTAATTAAATAGAAAGGAATTTTGTCTTTTGACCTTATTTTCCTTTCTGTTATTTATCGTGAAAGTACATTTCAAGGGCTTTTGCATAAAATTTCATTTATATGAATAGTAATTTGGATCTTTTCAATCATTTTACTATAAAGAGGAACACCTATTAAAAGTAATACCAACGTAGAGTAATAAGATAATGTGGATTAATGACGTTTAGAAATTAAACGTTTTCTTCATTAACATATTAAAACACAAGTTCCTAGACAATGTCTCGGTCCAGAGATATCTCATTACTTGCCTATTTAACCCTTTGCCACTGATCAAAGTTGTGAAAGTAAACTCACTTTCTTAAAATTTTACCATGACATGTGAATTATGGCTTGAAGTGTGTTGGCAAAGCATAGTGAGATTCGGTTAAAACATTACCGGGTAATTATCTTAATGAGAAGAATAAGGGAAATATGGAAGAGGGAAGTAATGGTGGATAGAAATGCATCCGAATATTAAAGTGTAATTGCCTGTTGTTTTCGATTTAAGAAAATTTAAAATCGGATGATGTCAATGATTAACATGAAATAATAATATACTCTGTGATCTCGTGAAATAAATTCCAGTTACTGTATGAAATGGCTTCAGGCAAAAGTGTAGATTTGGAAATGGTGCGTTCTGAAGAATGAGTGCCGGTAGTCATGGGTGCTGGTAATGAGCTACACGATTTGCAAAGGATATTAGTTATCAGTTAAATGCCAGAAAGTTAATTTAAGGAAATATGTCGTTGTATGAGAATCGGATAATGGTGGAGGGAAAATATCGTAGTGGAAGAATAAGGTGATGGAGGTAGATATAGGATATTTGAGAATCAAGCGTAACTGAAGAATGTGTGGTAGTTGGAATCGGGTGGCAGTCATAAAGTACAACGGCGATGGTGGAAGATGTGAGAATGGGGTAGCGGTGGCAAGAAACTGGTTGTGTGTGAGAATCTGGTGGGGTTGGAGGGAAATGCATAACAAGTGTGAGGATCGGATTGAGCCGGTGTGGAAAAAGCGTGGTGAATGTGAGGATTGGTTTGGAGCGTGAGAATGGGGTTGCGCTGGTGTGGGAAGAGTGTGGCGAGCGTGAGAATGGAGTTGCGATGGTGTGGGAAATTCATGGTAAAACTCGGTCGGGTGGTGAGAAACGTATTTCGTGTGCAAGAATCGGTTGGTGGTAATGATAAATGTGTGGCTAGTGAGCGAATCAAGTTGTGGCGGTTATGGAAATGTGGGGCAAGTGTAAGAATCTGTTTTGGTGAGGGAAATGTGGGGCAAGTGAAACCTATTCCTTACTGCAGATATATATGAATGTATGTAAATTGTGAAAAATGTCTTTCAAATTGTAGATCATGGCATGAGGAAATGCAAAATATGAAGGAATTTCTTATGATGTGTAGAATGTATAGTTCGAATGAATTTTGGATCAGGGTATCAGGATATAGTGCGAATATGATTTTTACATAGAGAATTTTAACAAAGGAAGGCTTTTGTTGATATTTTGGAAGAAATGTTGGTAATATTTATAAATCTTAGACATGGGAATTGTGTTTAATATTTTTACGCAAAATGATGCATTTAAATTGTTCTCGGACAATCTGGTATCTAGACAGTTATATATTGTACATTCTAAAGATAAATTCTGCAGTGATACTTCAAATAAATTTACCGGTGATAATTCTTTTATTCCATTAAAATACCAATCAAATTGTTTATACTAAATTTCTGTCTGATTTTTTTGCACAATTTTTATGGTGTCTGCCATTATGTTGAGGATTATATAAATACAGAAATTTCTAATTTGATTACAAGCTAGTTATTGTTTATAAATGTCTTGATCATGAAGATTGACAATGAAGTATTTTTTTCATATTATAATTTGATTCATAAGTTTTAGTGTATAGTTTCGAATTTCTTCCGATCTGGGGTATAAAATTTTATGTACTTGAATTTACTCTCAAATATCTGGCCTTGAAAATTTTTCTGAAAATTGACACTGAAGTGTACATAAGATACTAGGTACCCAGGTTTAGATAGAAAATATAGTCCTAGCTCTATTTTATAAAATCGCCCGCATATGGCCTGAATTAGAATTTTGCCAATTTCTAAAAGTACTCGTCTTTAATTCTTTATTTTTATTTCAAATTTTAAATAAAATATTGTAGAATTTTTTTTCAAACTTTGCTGTTCTTCATGGTTTGAGAAAATACATTGTGTAAACGAATAGTATGATAGAAAACAATTTTGGCGATACCTTTTTAAATATTGCCTAAAACATAATCTTTTTATTCATATCTCTCAAATGTTTTAAACAGTTTATATAGTATTCGAATAAGAATAAACCAAAATTTCCAATATTAATTGCTTAGGAATTGGCCAAAAATCGTAAGTTAAATTTTCTATTCGTGACGTTAAACCCATTAAAGCATATCTTGATTTCTGATGGTCGCATGTAAAATATGAATCTAAATTTGAATTATAGACTGCCCATTCCATGGTTTTAAGACATAATGATTTTCTTGCAATACATTTTTATAAACTATAAAACTTTGCATTTATATTATCTTAATCTTCATTTTATCTTATTTACTCCTTTTATCAGTATAGATAAGTGATAACATAATTACATGAACTAATTTTGGCCCGATCATGTTTGGAAGATTAAGAAAGCATAAACTGTTTGAACATTTCTTTTTTAAATATAGAACAATAAAGTGTTCAGAAAGGGACGAAACTTCCGAAACTTATCTAAAATATATTGCAAAAATATTCGATATATGCATACCTTAATTTAATCTGCATGTTACATAAAATTTATAAAATTCTTACTTTTCCATTGTACGATATGGAATTATCCGGATAAATTTGTGTTCCATCATAAAATTAAGAATATTTTTTGTTAATACACGAAATTTATTTTAGAAGAAAATTCTTTACTTGATTTTGGTTTTAGATGCAGTTTAACTCAATTTAAATTATAACCATTTTGATTGAATTAATTCTATCTGAATATTAAATATGAACTGTTATTGAAAGAAGATTGCCTTCAAGTTTGAAGTTATTAATGACTCGAATGTTTAAATACCCAAAATTGTAAGGGAAATTATTGGAGAAACTTTACACTTTTGAAGTCTCAACTAATAAATAATTTAATTTGGCTATGCATGTATAAAATAAGTTCTTGAGGTATTTGAAACATGGCATTTTAGATTATAAGCAAGTTCTCTAAATTATATGATAAACCGTTTTAAGTACAGTATCCATGACACTTTAAAAATAGTTTTCTGAAAGCTTTTATTTTGGAAGTGGGTATCGTGATTTTACTATTCAGCTAAATATTTGCACTAATTTTGTGCTGGTAGCAATCTGGATATACATTTTACCACCTATAGACTGTGAACATGAACGCATTGTTTAGAATATCATCACTGATCAGTTCACCGACCTAAAAGATTGCAAAATTTGTCCGAAATTGCGACATACATGAGTGCATTTTATGATCCATAATGATAAAAATCTCTTGCAATTCTTTTCTAGCTAAATATTGCAGTTTGCGCCGTGGAATTATTCTCTTAAATCTCTAAACACGTTTTAACATTATTTTTCTTGGCTATGAATCGTACTGCTAAATTACTCTTGGAAACCTTACTTATTCATCTGAAGATGCTTGTAATTCAAGAAAATTACTAGTTATTTTGTGTTCAGCTATTTTTGCTTGAAGTTACGATGGGAGAAACTATATTTCCGTTTTCATGGAATGCAACGGAATATTTCTGAAGTATAGTTCCACATCTCGCTTAAAAAAAAAATCTTTATTTTAGCTTCGAAAATTCGCAGTCTCCAATTTTATAATATTCTTTTGGTTAGCTCTTTCTTAATTAAACAGGTAGATTCTCTTCCTTCTGATTAGACGCAAATACGAAACATTCTTTTGTGCATCAAAAAAATTCGTTTCTGAATTGACACTAAGTAAATTCCTACTTAAATAAAATAAAAATTATGAGCAATTGTTATCGTATCAACAAATGACTCGCGTTTGAATTTAGAAATAATTCAGAATTCTTAACTTATCGAATTACCCTTGTATATTTATTTATACATGAAAAAGTAGAATTTATAATTTATTCCGCTTTTGTAGATGTAATTGCGCTAAGAAATCTTAAATTTAAGCTATTAATGTTTTCATCATCAACAGGGCATAAAATTCTAAACTGTAGTAGAAATCCATAATCAAAGGGTTAAGTTTCTGATTATGTAAATTCAGTGATCGGTTAATGTACTCTTGAAAATTTATTGCAGATTTGATTGAAGAAAAATTTGCGGTTTTAACAAAATTAATATTGTTACAAATCTGCAATTCGGCTTCCCAGCATAGTTTATTCCATCAATAGAAAGTTTTACAGTCATCTGAATGGGACTAGCGCGTCGGAGGTCCCAGAGCTTGGCGACGAACTTGGCTACCATTTGGCGACTTGGCGACCAATTTGGCGACTCTGGCGCCAAAATAGATAATACCCGAAACTTCGAGAATTTTCCCGATCCGTCCAGTAATAACCGAGATACGCCTCGAACGTTCCTGATTGGTTGAGAGGCTTCTAGCCCCGCCTCCTGAGACCTATAAAAGGGGCTGCGGCTGCCAGAAGTAAAGTCCGAGTTGGGGGACGAAGAAGCCAGTAGTCGGAGAGACGACGAGTAGTCCGAAGACGGAGCGGAAAAGCCAGTGGTCAAGAGTGGACGGAGCGGTCGAAGAGGAGTAAAGCCAGTAGTTAGAGTGGACGGAGTGGTCGCAGAAGAGTAAGCGGAATCGACAGAGCGAAGTCAGTAATCCGAGCCAGAGTCGGAGAAGTCGGAAGTGACTGAGGCAAGCTAGTGCTGAACTGAGCTGTGTGCTACTGTCTGCGGTAGATTCTGGTTGTATGCTGCTGTTGTATGCTACACGTCTCGGGTGAAAATAATCGTCTTCTGTGCTGTATATAGTTGTCGCTCTGTGCTGCCCTGTGTGTCTTCGTGTAAATAAACGTCGTTGTTTTTATTCTACTTCTGCCTGCTGATTGAGCTTTCTTTACACCATATCACTCCCACTATCCAAACGAACCCCGGTAAAGAAAATTTCGTAACAATATTAATGATCAAGAAACGAAGCTTATGCCCATTAAATGCTTAATATTATCTTTTTAAAAATACACCAAATTTAATCTTATAGCAAATTCTATCTTTATCAGAAATCAACTTAATGCTTTTTGATATACTTCTAAAAATATTAAATTTACTTCTGTCGTTTCAGATGATTCATATATTTATAAATCTTGTTTCATTAAAATTTATCATTTGATTTGAATGATTATGGAATAAGTCTAGCTATGATACATTAATTTTTTCTTAATGAAGAAATTTGAACGGTCTTGCTTGTTTTAAACCTATATTCTGCGTACAAAACATAACACTGCTTTAATGTGTCGTTCCCGATGCAAAGACAAAGAACTAAAAGAATGTAAATTTATAGAAAATCTTCAGTGAACGTGAAATCATCTTAGTAATCTGTTCAAAGTGAATTATCAAGAGACGATCTTATTTTTTGTAGTTGAATTCGGAACTTTTCCAGTAATAATAAAAATGGGAAGCACTCCAGATAATGTTTTTTGAAACTACATATCCGTCGCAGATTCAATACTTATATTTAGCTTTTTCTTTTTAGTCTAGACATAGTGCATTAATTTTATATGAATGAATGTTATATGTTAAGTTTCTGCCGATATTCTGTATATTTGCGTTGATTTAATAGCATAAAGAAATTAATTTCAAGAATTGTAATATAGAAGAGACAATTTCGCTAAATTTTGAAGGCTTCAATCAATCTAGAAAGTACGAATGAAATAGTTAACAAATATAGTTTTTTAGATTCTCGGACATTTTAACTGAATAAGAAAAAAAATCATACAAAAGTCTATGCCAAATTGGGATACTGAATGTCTGTCTACTTTGTATTCAAAATTTTTAGGAGAGAAGAGTTTAACGGAATTGAAATGCTACTATGCTTTGTAAAAATATTTGCAATATTATGCATTTCTAGATGGATTTTTCTTCGAATAATCTATAAAAATTTTAGGAGAGAACTCATGCTCATTCTATTTACAACTCGTGCTATATTATAACCGAGAATAAATTATGAAATAATGACTTTATAATAATGTTAAAACTGATTATTGTAAAATGAAATCGGAGCAATTTAGAAAAATGTTACAATCGACTTTATCAGAATCTCTAGGAATTTTCAATTTGGAAACATGATTCACTTCAAAATTTGATTGCAAGTAACCTAAACGATTGCAAATTGTTAGCATCTTGCTGCGATCTACTTTATAAAATTAGAAATCCGTTTAGCAAATTTAAAGATTAATATTTAGAGCATAATGAATTTAATTTGTTTAGACTGTAGCTCTAAATATTGAAAATAAAGATATTTATACAAATATTGACACATTTCTTGATATGTTGTATTGAATGGACTTCAAGAACGAAAATGAATCGAAATCGAGCTTTTACATTTCAAATGTGATTACAATAATAAATGATAAATTAAGGACAACATTCGACGACAGAAATAGGACAGAAATCGATGAAACGATGACACATTTCTTTGCATTGTTTCTTTGTATAGAATAATAGTCTGTACAATAACTTGCATTACGAGATTGAAGCATGTTGAAGCAAAGAGAAAGCGAATCAAGTTTCTGCTATACAAGATCCAGACATCCGCAGTCGTCAACTATCGTGCATTAGTTGAAACGTTTCATACGCATGGCAAAGTACCTAACATCTTAGTAAGTTGTTGAATTGCAAAACTGAAGGAAATGTTACAATTGAAGAAGTTATATGAAAATCTTGCATTTAAAAATCTTTTTATTTTTATTTTTGCTGTTTTTATAGATTGCACCAATTACCTTCATGCGGACACACAAGTGTGCTGCTGTTATCACAGAGAATTATCGAAGTATTCGAAGATAAGCATAGCTGAAAGTGATATTTAAAACGTACTTTTCATTGTAAATATCACTTTCTCTTCTTGAAATCCGTAGAATTTGCAAATGAAATTACAATTTTGGGATAACAAATTATAATATTTTCGATTTGTTTCATTTCAGATCTCAATTCAACGTGACACGATGTCTAGATAAAAACTTTCTTGTGTGCAAGAAATTGTCAAATACTTGAATATTTTCGAATTATATATTCTTGACACTTTCCAAGCATATTTTTTCAAATGCTAAGAATATTCTTAGAATGCATCATCCCTAGAATAGAAGGTTAAGAGGATCATTCAACAGTTTTAGTTGCTGATAGTTTTTGGAATATATGGAAGATCTTATCCATTGGTTTAATATTAACAAATAATGAAAATAGAATGCGATCCGAACTGTGAAAATGACATTAGTCACATGATGAACAATAAGTGTGAGAAATTCTTTACATATTGATATTCTGATAAATATGTACTTTTTTATTATTAATACTATATATTTGCCATAAATATTTAACTCATCGTGCAAAATGCTTTGATTTCCTAAAGTGGTTACCTTTAGTATTTTGAATGAGTTCTTGCATATACAATATTGTTTTCAGAGACAATTCATGTAGGTATGCATTTATGTCATTTTAAAAATGTTATTGGCCCCTTTATTCAATAGCTGAAATTTTGTGTAAAAGAAAATACTGGGATGCATGTTCATATCATGTAAACTTGATAAACTGGTTTAGAATGTTTTAATATATGGTTGCATTTTCTATCAATTTGACAGCTATTGTCTTCATATCGTCTTGGATATTTACCATTAAATTATAGATATTTTGTTTAAATATTATGTATAAAATGAATAACTGATCTTCTCAGAAAATGCAGCTAGTAATTAAAGATTATAGCATTTGTGGAACATATATACAGCTTATAAAATTAAAACATTTAAAGCAAAATTGCCATTGATATAATCTTAACACTTAAAATAAATCCTTTGATTATTTCTTTTGATTATTTTCTAAATTCCATCTAATTTATTTCGAAGCAATGAGTATGCAAATAAAATAATGTACATTTAATAACGTAACGATTCAAGTCTAATTTTTAAAGCATGGAAAATATCTTTATTTTAAAATGTTCTTAAAAATTATGCAGGAAAAAAATTAGTATAATATTATACTAATTTTTTAAACTAATTTTTGATAATTGTCTCCGCAAATGTTAGCAAGTAAAATTAATTCACATCTATTTAAATATCACTCTCATCTGCTTAGTTTTCCATGTCCATTTTATTTCGTCCTATTCCATTTGTTTAATTGTTCACTAAGTCGAAATTTCCAGCGTATTAAGTTTAACTCAAATATTTGTAGTGCGATAGAAAGGGAAACGTATCAAGTATCTGCTCTCGTGCGAATTATTACCTCTAGTGGGACAGAAAAAAAGATTGAGACTACAATCCTTTAATGAAATATCTAGACTTTCCCAATTTTTATTTTAAATTAATACAAATGCATTAGAAAATATAATCAAGACAAAATTTCACTCAAATAAATGTTCAATAAAAAAAAATCTTTGGTAAATTCAAGATTTTTACAAATTCTATCCATCGATAAGAAATATCCCAAAACATTTTGTTGGTAATTAATACTTAATGCATTTACTGAAATGATTTATAGTTTAAAATTGGAAAAAATTTTCCTAAATATGAGCCTGCTCAATAATCAGATCTTTGGATCCAAATTACAAAGATCCGACAAGATCCGAGTCCTGTAAACAATTCTTGTACTCAACGCAGAAACCGATTAAAAATTTCAGCGATGATAAACGTACAACAAAAGTTTATCTAAAGTGGGTGTTTCTGCCACAACAAAAGTTCCAATGACATCTAAGATAAGAACTTTTGAAATAAAACTCGGAACTTGAAATTCCAAGATTTCCCCTATTCTTTAGCATCGCATTAAAAAATTATCCATAATGTTTCATTTTATAGCTATATTTTGAAGAATATAAGGAAATGCCACCTACACTGATCAAAACGAATTAGAGTATCTCATTCAAGATGTAACCTTAAGGTAAAATAATTTCGTAACATTTTTTGAATCAATATAAATTTGTGCAAATTATTATTGTTAGATTAATACCTTTTAAAATTTTTTAAAGGAAACTTTTTAAAATTATTAGAAACATTTGAAAAACTGAGAAGGAAGCCAATAATCACAAACACGTAAATCGTTAAGAGTTTCCATTAAATGAAACGAAAATAATTTGCTAAACTCATTGATACAATCATTATATAAATTCCAAATGATTTTTCTCAAATGCTACATATTTTCACTGATAGTTCACGCGTTTTTCTGAATAATCCCTACTCTAAACTCATTAAGATAATAAATGAAGCAATGATTATGAAAACATGTGCAAAAATAATCTTTCAAAGTAAGGACATCACATTAAGATGTATATCATCATATTCTTTACAGAAAACAGAAATTAAATGTGAAAAAAAAACAAGCAGGGATCGGTGACATAGGTTTGTAATAAAGTTCTCACATCAGCCTCTAAAAGTAAAAACTTTCGATCCATAAACATTTTCTTGCTACTTCAGGGGTTCAGCAAAATTAGATGAATCTTTCATGCAAAAAATTTTGAAAAGCTTTAAGATCTAATTTATAATTTTGTGAAAATCGGAATTTGAAGTAAAAGGTACTTGTGATGATAATTAAGAATTCAATTTAATAAAATATCAGTTCGGGTTTATACATAAATCTTGAATGATAGAAATTCCATGTAAGTAACAAATGCCCCAATTTTAAAAACATTGAAATAGTAATAATATATATGTTAAAAGTATATCCACTTTAACAATTCAAAGCGCTCCAAAATTATTTTTTTGTTCTGAAATTAAATTTAAAACGAAAATAAGTGAACGATCTTTAATATCATTGTTCCTATTAACAACTGACTGAAATAACAAAAAGTGTTTTCTCAGGTTTTATTGAATGTAATTTATTTTCTCATAAATTTTAATAACTCGTTTGATGTGAAATATCTTCAGACATTTAATAAAAATTTCTCTGTGACCGTTGAAGGAAGTTAAAATGAAATCTTATCATTTTCCCATTTTTAATGACTTTAAGTTAATATGATTGCAACCCCGCCACTTATTTTGGAGGTTATCATTTCCTTATTTATTCAAATGAATTCTGACTTCGATCAAATCAAGTATTCGTAATTACAGCTCACTTATTTATCTTTAAGCTGTAAGTTTGAATATATATTAATTATCTTTTTAATGTTTGAATATATTACATTTTACGAAATTTTAATCTTTTGCCAGATACAAATATTTTTTTTCTGTAGTGTACTCAATTTTGCTACAATTGGGTTTATCTAAAAGATACAAAGCAAATTGTATCCAAATTCAACACAAATATTATGTTAAATTCATGTAATAAATAATGATACAGTGCTGCTTCACGATCGGCAATGTGAATTTTAAAGAAAAATCTGTTTCTATTTATTTTTGTTAATCCTGCACCATGATAAAATCATTTCAGAATTTAAACATCGGTCAATGATTTGTTTCATTATATTTCGAATCCATATAACTAGCATTACATAATGAAAAATTTCTTAAAATTCGCTCATGTGATGAATTATAAAATACACAGTTAAAATAAACTTTCTAATTTTAGTTCAATTATAAAAATGTGATTGATTATTTTTTTCATTTAACTTAATTCTTTCTTGAACAATTATTTCCTTTTTTCGGTCTTCGGTCTTTCCATTACCATCTTCGTTGATTTATTAGGTAGAAAGAGTATATCCGACAGTGTTATTATGCCATTATACTAGCCATTATTACTAATTCATTGTGAAAGAATCTACGTTGTAAGAAAATGGATATATGAAAATATGGTGTCACTTTACAGACGGAATTCCAGATTTCAACTGTGCATGACTTTAATAATGCGCATGACTTTAACAATGCAAGTGAATAATTAAAATTTTTAAGCAGAATAAAATGTAAACTTCCCAAAGGTTTTATTTTATGGTTGCTTTAGAGGTTTATGTTAGTTTAATTGTTTTATTTACACCTTATGAGCATTAAACTATAGTATTTTCAAAGTAGTGGTTTTAAGCTAAAATTATGCGATTAAAATATGTTGTAATTTCTAGAAATTTCATTTCATGCTTATAAATATTTGTAATATTTTATGTAACGTAATAACACAAGTATATTGTACAATATTAACTAATAATGGCAATATATTAAACTATCATTGAATATTGAATTATATAATGTAATGAAAAAATTAAAATTTTCTGCTATATTTTACATTTTACGTTAGCCTGGGATTTCAAATCAAGAACTATACGTATTATCAAAATTTTCGAAAGGAAATTTAAAAAAAAAACTGGGAAGGAAAAATTTATCACAATTATAAATATTGTGAAGATAAAAATTTTCAATATCTCAAAAACTTGTTTAACTCATTCATTCAGCTAATGTTGAAATTATTTTAATCGTAAGCAATTTGTTTTCAATGAAAGCTCATTTCTGATTCTCTAAAATAAACGAAACGCCAACCTTTTCAAGAAATGGCTCGGGGAGTTTTAATCGGGAAGTTTTGACAATCATGATTAAAATTAAATAATATATTTAAAAAAATCTACAATTACTATTTAAGATAACCGAATAATTGTAATATATAAAGTTTATTCATTTTACTCTTCATCATTATCCAACACAGCGGAGATTACATAAAAAAAATGTACAAAAGAAGCTATCTAAAAACTTTCTAGTACAGAAGCTCAAATCCTGATACTATATAACTATAAATGACAAAGATTAACTGACAAAGGCGAAACGATTCCACTTAATTCAATAACTACATAAAACTAAAAATTATATTAACAATATACTAAAAAGACAAACGAGTATATTGTCTTGAGGGAATGAAATGGATTAATAGCTTCAGAAAATAACAATGATCGTTAGCATAGCCCTGAAGCAAACTGTTCATATCTGCTCCCCTATGGGAGGATGATTGATATTTTGTCCCCTAAAGGAATGGGGCACATCTAAAGTAGATGAAACGTTGACAGAAATGTATGAAATACTAAGCTAAATGTTTGCAACAGACCTGGTATGGTAAAAATATGTTTCATTAAAGAAACATAATTTTTTATGCGCATGTTTCACACAAAATAAATTATATACAAGGTGAAATATAACTTAAGAAAATGATTTTAGTTTTAATAAATCATTCATTATTACTTTTCAGTATAAATAGTACACGAGTCCGAAAAACATTTTTGGCATTATGGCTGTTTTTTTGCAACAAAGAAAACTCAAAAGCGCTTTGATCTAAACGGATGAAATTTGGTATACGATCTTTCTATAACATTTATGGAGTTTTATCGAACTTTGAGTAAATGACTGGCAGAAGAATCTGTCTGCTCGGCTGTTCGAATATAATTTAACATGATGACTACAAAATAAAGAAAGCTAGATATATAAAATTCGATACATAGAATTAATATCTATAGTCTAGACGCCTAATTTTGACCCATCCAGTAAGGGATTGATCTTTTGTCAATATTTTCAGAAACATATAGACGCAATAACATAAAGGCGCAACGACTAATATATATATATATATATATATATATCAAATGCAGAATGCGAGTTTGTGACTATGAAGTTCTGCGTCAAACTTTTGCTTTAATCGGTCGAGAAAAACGCGTCTAACACACAAATTCAATTTCGGATATTATTAACCGCCTGCCAGCAATTAATCGCCAATTAACGTGCCTAGGAAGACACGATAGATTTAGTAAAAATGCTCAATTCACGCCAAAGATTAATATTTCGTAATTAATGAGAGAAATTTTTAGAGAGACCCTTCCAGCTGGTTTTTCAATAAGATATTTTATTGTTATTAAGTTTATATTAAAAGACAATCACTTGCAAGCTAATCAATAAATATTGAATCCGTGTTATATGAATTTTATTATTTGAATTTTCCTTATTGAGCTTCATTTTGTATTGCATCATTATTTGAATTTTTATTTATATGTCCTTTTGAATTAACGAAATTATTGCAAAAAATATTCGATTAGTTATTCCTTTACCTTTTATGGAAATCTGAATATATCGCATGTTTGGGCGATTATCGATACTTTCAATGGAAACCAAGTTATATGATGCAATCAGCACAATGCACTGAGACAATTTAAATCGAAGCAGAGTAAAAGTTGTTTTTGTTAAAAACAGCAGAATGTCTAGATTATTTGAATGAAGAAGAAATAGGAGAGGAAAGAATGAATGAATTTCAATCGAAGCAGAGTAGAAATTGTTTTTATTAAAAACAGTAGAGTGTCTAGATTATTTGAATAAAGAAGATATAGGAGAGGAAAAGCGTATAAAATTGAAATTTTTTCATATTTTTTTGTAATTTATTTACTGTCATAAATACATTAAGAAAATTCGTTACTTCGTTGTTTCATCAAGTCCACATCAAGCTCATGAAATGAGTATGGAATAATTGCATTTTTCTTGAGCATTTTTCATTTAGAATGCTGTTAAAATAAGGTTTGTTTCTAGACTAAATCGCAGCATTGGCTCAAGTTTCTAAAACTTTTTTCATCAACATCTCAATAGCACACCTTTTTTGTTGCGACTAAAACGCCCACAGAGATTTTGAAAAGAATATGGTGAATTGAAATTTTATATCCTTTTCGAGCGTATCACATTCGACTCTTTATCAAGTCATGATATCATCGTGGCATCCTTCAACCTGCAATTGCATTCAACTCAGTTTATATTCTATCTAAAAATAAAGAAAAAAATCAGGGGGAAAGAAGTCATTTTGATTTTTCGCTCTCGACTGAAACGTGGATCATATATCACTCTCCATCTCCACGAAGGTTTCTTTTACATATCTGTGCAGAAGAAAAGAAAGTGATGCGCATAATATGACTGTTTCATCAATAACTGAATCAGCTTGATGTTGTACATCATTCAGTAATATAGATATTAAAATCAGCATAAAACTTCTTTTTTTTTTACAGTACTTTTAAAGATTTTCAACCAAAATGAAAATAACATGAGAATGGCGGTAATTTTGAATTGTTTTCCATATAAAGTTATTTTTATATAACAATCTTGAAGATAAATAAATCGTGACTTTTATGGGATATTTTTAGTTTACATATTTAATTTTAAGCACATTTTTTACTTATTTTGAAATAAGTAAAATTATTCATTTGATATTTTTATTAAATTTGATATTTTTCTATCCGATTGTACTTGGTTTTGCTTATACATTTTTTAACAATATTTTTATGTAACCGAGTATGTCCCCTTTTTTTTTATTTAAACCATATTAACACAGCATTTCTATTTATAGTATTTATAAGTATCCCGAAAATTCAATAATTTATTTCAAACAGAAAGCATTTTGTTTTCTAAAAATCAGATGAAAGTTTGAACGCCGGTAAAATTTATATCGGTCCACACAAGATCAAAAAGATGCATGCCCTTGGTTTTCTCAAATAAACTCTTACTAAATTTCTTGAGGATGCAGAAAAATTGTTTGTTAGTGTTAGGTAAGAATCAAAGCGCATATTAATTAAATAAATATATTTATGCATCTTATATATTATTTTGTTTCATATTCTTTTAAAAAATGAATTTCTTGATTTACTTTTCCCTCTTTGCGATGCACCAGAAATTCGAAATTTTGCTCCTTTGTTTAATTCCGTTGGGTTAATTCTTTCAAAATGAAAATATCGATAAGTACTTAATTTAGTTATATTGTGATGTCGTATGACTGGCGCCATCTGATAAAGAACTTTGAGAAAACATTTATTTCAGTGTTGGAGGGAGAGAGTATTTGTAATTATGGATTATAAATTAATCATTATTATCAGAAAAGTAATTTAATTAAAATTAAAAAAATCAACTTTTAGTAATCTCATAAAATTAGAATTTAATTATTTACTTTTAATTTGATTCGTTCTTGAATAAGTATTTCCTTCTTAAAATCCTTAATATTTTCATTGAATTTATGAATTTTTAATAACATAAGAAAGATTTCATTATTGCTTAAACCTGAAGGCTAAATGATTTACTTGGTAGAAAGATCATGATATACTTTGCTATATATCTTTTATCTATCTATGATTATCTATGTTTAATTTTGAAATAAAAGATATCGAATTCTAAAACGTAAGTTAAAAACCAAAAATGCATTGAAAGGAAGGAACTAGATTTTGAAAGTATCTTGTATTTCCATCACATTTTAAAACATTTAAATGAACGAAAACTAGTATAGATTTTTCCACTCACACTATTTTTAGCTTATAAAATCCCAATATTTTTAGCAATCATCCAAAGCATGATGAATGCAAAAGCCATTTGATTCGGTTTCGAAATTCCAAGCAGTTAGCCAGATTTTCGTATCATTTGGATGATTTTGAAATACAACCCTTGATTTCGGAATATTTTTCTACTGATTATGAAACACTTGAATGCGTTTCCTGTAGCTCAGATTTATATGTACTCTAGCACGGATACAGTTGGAAACGACGGTAAATTAGATGCTCATCAGTATAACAAAACACGGTGGAGTTTTGTCAAAATAGTTCTCATGAGCTTGCAGCCAAGCCTGGTAATCTAACCTTGGTAATTGTTACCTCAAAGTTTTAAATTAAGTACTTTTTCTAATTAAGGGCATTGCATTACGTTTCACCATTATTTTTTATCAAATCCAATTCTTGTTTCCTTTTTATAGAAATTTTTTTTTTAAATCCTTACTAAATATTTTTAAAAAGAACTAAAATAGAGTTTTAATAAATGATATACAAAAAAGTAGAGATTTTAGGTATTTGCTTAGTAATTTTCATGAATGCCGAATATTCTTTCATGTTTATACTGTAAAATTATCTAACGAAAGTAAAAGATAACAATGTTTTTGTAGCTCAGCAAAGCGCAGATTAGATTCATGAATAATAATTTAAAAGCCTCTAAAAAATTGATTATTTCCATCTTTTATGTCAAATATATCGAAATAGTTAGAGCTGAAAATTACTTTGTCGCCAAATAACACAAATTTCCTCCAATTTAAATTTTTTTTTTCAAAATTATCGATTACCACATTATCGTTGATTCTTATACTCACATATTTATTCCTTATAAATGAGTTTTTGTTTTTAATTGATATTTTTTCAATATTTAGAATATAATTTTCATGAAATTCATGATTAGAAACATTATACAAAGTGTGTTAAAACAAAATACTATCTTTTTTAGAATAACGCATAATTGTGGTTTTAAAAATACAATTGCCTGAGCAAATTAAATGATTTATTCTAACATGAACTGAAATAAGTTATAGTAAATCATCATTAAATATTTATATAAATTTTTTAACAAATCATTTTTTCTTATCTTTCCTAGACTTTAAATTGATTAATGCAATTTCATCAGTGATTTTTAACTATTCCTTACAATCTTAAGATGATTATTCAAATAAAATTTATATAAACGTACTTCTATTAATTAATCAATTATTTTCTGATTGTTTAATTTTTAATTATTTTCTGGTTTTTTTTTAAATTTATATTCTCTTAATATGAACTTTATTGAGTCTTGTAATATGCATTTTTCAAATTCCAAATTAAATATGTCAGTTGTATGGAACTTGCATGAAATCAAATAAATCTATTAGCTATTAATTATATTCTAAAAATATTAAAGCGCCTTATTTTTATAGAGAACATTCAAATGCACACAATTTGGAAGTTCAGGAAATAGGTAGGAAGTTCTCTTCTTTACAAACATGAACTCAGTTAAGTTAAATACAAGCGTATAAATATGGTCTGTTTCAGAAAAAGAAAGCCCAAAGCTGTATATTTATAAATTTTTTTCTCTATTCTGATTCTTTTTGTAACTATATAATATAAAAATAGTTTCAATAATTGCTCACTGTAAGGAAAATGTGAGCACCATATAGTGCCTAATTATTTTTTAACTAAATTATCAGTCAACAAATAATATTCATACCTATCCTGTATAATAGGTGGTCAATGGACAAATATCGAAATTGCCAATGAAAAATTATATAAAATATAATATGCTAATATTTGCCTTTCAGTAATACTCATATTTGAGGAATACAGTTAAAATAGCACTTCACTGCTTTCCTTCTTACAATAGCATGCTTGAAATTAATAATGAAATAATTTTTCTCTGATTAAATACTTATGCAATGAATATGAACACTTTGAAAAAAAACCTTCATTTTTTGTTTCTTTTAGTCTGAAATTCGTAGTAATTAAATCTTTTAAGTAAACAGATAAAATAATCGGATATTCCATTAATATTGTATTCTAAATTTCCATTAACAACTTAAACTGCTTTTAGCCATTATTCCTTATAACAAATTTTGTTTTCGTATTTGAAAAACTTAAGATCTCATTTTAATATAAAAATATTATAAAGATATTGAGTTAAAAGAGTCACCTTACAGAGCATATTTCGTATTTTGTTACTTTTTGCAGTTATCTACACTTTTCTGTCAAAGAATAATTGAAATTTTACCGATTCATTCTTTATTTAAAAAACTTTTTTATTTTCAAAAAAATATTTGATGCTGCCAAACGGGTTGGTAATCTTTGTTATATAACAAATGCAAGCATGAAAATTTCTTCCTATGACTTTTTGAAGAAAATTAAAAAAGTATCCTAAATATCCTAAGTTAATGTTTTAACATATAACATAGTTTTGATCAAGTTGAAAAAATTATACTTTATAAAAGATTCAGAACTAATTCATTTACTGACTTTTTTCTTCGTATTTGTTCATTCGACAAAAAGGCTAAACTTTAAAAAATAAACTATAGGCAATTTGCTAGATAAAACCATCCTCAAAGCCTAGGAAAGGACGTTCCCTTTTTATTTTCCTTTACTTAATCTCCTTCAAATTTCAGGTAGATGGTTTATAAAAAATAAAAGATAGACAAAAAAAATGTAAAATTTAAAGGACATTCATTCAGATATTTTTTATGTTATGTAAACTATTTAGCTAGTAAAAAAAGCATTCATACCTGTTTGTGGTAACCTGTTGTTTCCTACTTATAAAAAAAAGATTATTCATTAAAATTTTTCCCCTGTATTAAGAGAAGGGGAATGTTCTTATTTTTTCTTTCTTATATAATCGAAGTTAGGAATTTTGTTTACACTTTCTTGTCAAATAAAATTGCATTCAAGTTATATAGAATATCACATTATCATAATTACATTTTCATCGCACTGGTTATAAAAAAATAATTCTTTTATACACACAATAAAAGATTATTTTCTGCTCTTCGTATTCCAGAAATAAATAAAATATTCTTCACTTCTTTTTCCGCATTCTCGTATTTATAGGATATATTATTATTTCTTCTTATCAAACATTAAAAATTATTATTGCACTCTAAGGATTGAAAAGATCAAAATATTAATTTTACTGACATAGACCCTAAAATCCGAAATTTCTGTGAATTCATTAATTATTTGAAATATCTATATATTTCTTATTGAAAATAAACAAATGAAATTCCTAAAATGAAAATAATTAAAATAATGGAAAACATACTTTGTAATTAAATACAATTTCTATGTATAACTTGGTAAATATTTCTCAGATGACTTTACTCAAATTATTAGAATTCTAATTTTTACCATCTCGCATATTTAGTTTTAAAAAGTCTTGTATTTGTCAAAAAAGAAAAAAAAATTCTAACGCGACTATGCAGAATATTTGTTTCGAAAAACACATTTTTTAAATGTGTCTGCCCGTCTGTCGGTGACGATGACAACTCAAAAACGCTTTGGGCTAGACGGATGAAATTTAATTTACAGTATTTATACCAAATGTTTAGATTTCTATTAAATTGTGAGCAATATTCGTTCAGAGGAAATCTGTCTGTCCTGTTGTTCAAGTATAAAAAGATAACTACAAAACGAGGAAAATTAGATGGATAAAACTCTATACCCATATTTAGCAACTATATTGAAGACATTGTCAAATTTTCAACCAAACCCAACAAGGGGTTAACTATTTGTCTGTATGTACATGCACAGCATGTAAATGCGAGTTTAGATTATTTTATAAAAATATTTTATATATTTCGAAATGTAATTTCACAAAAAAAATTATTTTTGTTATGTAAACTATTCGCAACATGTTTTGGGAAAGTCTTACCAAGATGGAGAGTAACTTACATATAAATAATATACAAGTCAATAATTTTGTTCTGAATATTCTGTCATAAAAATCATAGATTAAAATGTTCTAAGATTACTAAATTTAATATCAGGCCTTAAACTAAAGAAAGATTAAAAAGATCCAGAAAATTTAAAAATTTAAATCATTTGTATTTATTTCACATTAAATAACAATTCTTATCAGATAAATAATATATCTCTTTACAATGAAAAAATTTTAATTGGCTTTATTTTCAATTCAAAAATTATTTGCCTTTCACTTTACAAAGATAAATTTATATTCAACTTCAGATAAAAGAAAAAATAATTCGTTCTCATTTTATTTACAGAATTGGGATTAATTTAATATTCATTAGATAAATAAATATTTTATTAATTTAAATGCTATTTCGCATTTCGTAAAGGAATATGTTTGGAAATTCTTCTTTTTTTTCAAAAATAAAGACTAATTAATATTAATGAGTCATTTTAGTTGTTTGAATGACGATGCAAATTATTAGTAACTAGCATGAAAGCTTTTAAAATGCATCATTAAATTATTCTGAATCTCGATATGCTATATTTATTATAAAAATATTGAAGTTCCTTGTATTTATTTTTCGAATCAGTTAATTAACCAAATATTTTGAATACATTTCCTTTAGGAAATTGTTTAAAGTACTTTCTGTGCATGCATATAAAATACAATCAATTATTGTTCCATTGGCTATTTTTAAAGAATAAATAAGATCTTCGTAAATTTTGAAGTGATTTCTAAACAATATTTTGATATGGAATTCTATGAAAATTGATGAAAAGCTCAAAGATTATTAAGACCTAAGATTATTAAATTAGGAATTATTCCTTAATTAGTAAAATCTGTGTAATTTCTCCAATTCTTTTACTCATTTTTTTAGTGTTTCGGTATATTTTTATAGAATGCATTATCTTGTTCTTACTCTGGAAATTAATATTTAATAATTTAATTAAATTTCTTTCTAATAATCAAGAAGAAAATATAATAAAGGAATAAATTTTGAATTCAATATCTATTAAATTGTGATTAAATGTGTATAATTACTATCTAATTCAATTTACCATAAAATTACAACTACTCAAGCTGTATTTTTTCTGATAGCTTTCGAGGAAATACTAGCACAATGATATATTCCAGGATTTAAAATCTTCAACCAAATTCTTTTTGAGTATAAGTTCAAACAGTAATATTTTAATGCTGTAAGTGTATAAATTGTAAAAAATATTTTTTTAATCGTTAAATTAAAACGTAATAAGCAAATTTCGCTTTTTTCATAACATATAATCTTTATTTATTAAATCTACAACTATTCTGATGTCTAATAAATCAACCTCATGATCTCCATTGAGAAGATACAACTTCTGCATATATTCAAACTCTGGATATCATACTTATGTTTCAACAATACAGTTATGCATCAATACAAGTTAAAAGAATAAAATAATTCAAATTAATAAATTACATCTAGATTAAATAAATATGGTATCAAAATAATACGGTTTTAATGCGGTTTTTGTTGAGAAAATCATGGATATTAATCTATGCATCAGAGATTTAATTCATATTAGGGTATCCGACTGCGTTGAAAACACTGGTTATCGACCACATTGGCGAATTCTTTTTTTATTATTATTTCTTGTAGTTCAGGCTTTCCTCTTTCCAAAATAGTTTTTTCTAGGAAAAGGAAGATTTGACCTATCATCCAGGAGAATTTTAAAGAAAACTTTTAGCTAAAAAAGTATTTAACTTCAATTTTCTCAAACTTTAATTTTCATAAAAATTATCCACCGTTAACATGATATCTCAAAAACTAATAGAGGTATTTACATAAAAATTTCAGCGTGTTTTTTAAATAATATGGGCAATGAAATGAACCAAAAGTTTGATTGTTGGTGAAATAATTTTTTCTTTATAGATGTTTTAAAAAAACTAAGTTGTAAATTTATGGAAAAAATGTATGTATATTTCTACCCATAATTTCTTTGCATCTCAAAATGTTTCTTAGATTTTGGTTCATTTCATTCATTATTACATTCTATAACTTGTGTACAAAGAAAAATAAGATTGGTGCATTATAATTTTGTGCAGAGTGTTAACCGTTTTGGTTCAATTTCATTAAAATTTACTACAAATTTTCCTATTTCTCCAAATATATTATATTTCAAAATAATTTTTTTGTATTTATAGTGACATACATCTAAAAACCATAAATAGTTTTTAAAAAATCCAATTGTTCAAAAATATTCCTTCGAACGTAGTCGGTTTTAAATACAATTGATATTCCCAATGATTAGATGGTCACCAAACTGTGAAAGTGCTCTAATAAGGACCTCATGCAAAAAGGTCTTCAGATTTTAATACACTGATTAATTTGCATTTCAATACATTGCTTTAAATGTCTCTTGGGGCAAAAAAAAATATCCTCTCTTCAAAAGACAAAATTGCTACATTTTACGATATTTGCCGCTTTGCAAACGCAATTTTTTCTGATGAGGAGTAATTTTCTCACATCCTATTGCAACAATTTATCGACACTAATTACAAGAAAGGGGAACAATGATACAACAGAAAAAAGTCGTATGAGATCTGATGCCGTTTAAAGGAAGCATTGAGAATACAAGTGGGCTGCTTTAAAAATGTCATTTACTAATTAAAGAGCCATGGATAATTTATGACGCAATCAGCAACGTGCAAATAATTGTTACTCACCATTAAGGTAATCAAATGGAAATGATATCACTTAATTGCTTGAAAAGATATTGTGGTTTCTTTTAATTCAATAAAAGGGTAATAGTGTAAATTGAAACCACGCTTTTATTCTAATCAAGAAAGCAGAGATGGGATGTTTTGTTCTTTGGTTAATAAACCGCTAAATTTATCATTCTAAAGTAGATAATTTTCCGAATAAACTTGTTGAAAAAGCAACATAGAATCAATAAAACATGATGATTTTGTATTTAATTATAAATTTGACTTTATTTAAGGTAAATAAAGAATATTCAAATACTTTTTATCATGCTTAGAAAAATAAAAATAAAAAAAATTGATTATTGCTCCTTTTAGGAAATAAATCCTAAGGGAATATGATTTACAAATTAAATACGAAGAATGAACATTTTGCTTAAGAATAAGAAAAATAAATATAAAAAATTTATGAATTAAAGTGTATATTCTTTATTGTTCAAGAGTTTTTTTTTTCATTTGAAAAAAATAAAAAGATAGAAAAATAAAGCGGAGTGAAATTCTAATGTTAACGCTAAAAATTAGCGTTTCTCATCTGAATGAAAAAATGTTTTAATATTTACACAAATCAAAAATATTAAATTTATACATACTTTAATCCATATATACATAAAATGGATAAAGAAATGATTACCATTTGTACCGACTCTTTTCATAATAATTCTTTGAAATATTTTTTTTACCTAATGAATAAATTACCATTATTTATTAGGAATTACCATTATTCATTACCATTACCATTATTCACTGAAATATATAGAATATTTATAAATTTTTATATTCACATATTATTTGATTAAAGAATGAAGATTTTAAGGATTTATGTAAAATAATGACTAGAAATTTAGAAAAGTCATTTAATTTCGATAAATTTTTTTAAATTAAACTCATTATTCATATTTCTTAATAATTAATTTATTTTATTAGTTATTAAATAAAAGAAAAACTGTTCAGATTAATGTCATTGATTTGAACAGACAAAAAACAAGTTTTTGATTAAAATTTTATAAAAATTTTAAAAAAATTCTTCAAAGGAAGAATTTCTTTGATTTCTCATTAATGAATATATGTTTTTTTTTTAAATTTTTGCTATGGAAAATTATACTTTGCGTAATAAATGGAATGGAATGGTTGTCATTTTTTTTATTTTCGAAAGTCATGAATGCCTTTTTTTAATTATGGATTAATATGATTACGTGGACGTTATTTTTATTTTAATCCTAGCAGCGTAATGGGTATTAATCTCATTTTTCTGCAAACACATATACATATTTTCTGCAGATATTAATAAAAATAATAAATCATAATTTTGTATTAATCATAGAGAAAATTATTTCTTGGGAATTATTTATTTTTATTTCGAACCATTCTTTTATAAACGGTAAAAGCTTTTATTCATTTGGGAGGTTTTAAATGAATACTCACAAATTCCGACTTTCAGCCGAGAAATCCGTATTCAGTCTCACAGGTTCCGATGCGCCGTTACATTTACACAAAGTTTCGGTGCTACTTTTTTTACCTCATAATTTATTTTTGACTCCTATTTGTCGAGGAATAAGGTGCTGAAGGAAATCGAAAAATAAGTTGCAAAAAATAATCTATATAGTTGTCTCTGTGTGAAACGTTATTCAATTAAAATTTATGACTTTTTTATGGTATGGAGAGTAACTTTACTGATAAAAATTGTTAAGACATTGCAAGATTTATCAATGATGAAAAATAGGTTTATGTTAGTTAAGACGTAACCATTGCTATGCTCTGCCTATTTGGACTGCAGGCGAGGATCGGCAGGCGTATGCTGAAAGCAGGAGTAGAGTGTGTTTTATACTTTACGTTATAACGATGAATATATTTTGTATTTTTTGTATCTTAGAAAAAAAAATATATTCTTTCGTCTTGATTAATATGTTTTAGTTAAACAAATTAAAATTGTACTTCTTAGATTCAGTGGAAACTTTCCTGCTATTTGAGAGAATGACGGCTCAGTTGCGGTTTTTCTCTGAATCCAAGCATAAAATTCAGATTAATTTGAACGCAGCAGATGGAAATTTATAAGAACTTGATCATTCGTAATTTAATCTATCTTTGTAGAGGAATCAATTTATTTGTCTTAACTTTCCTTCTCAGGTAGCACAGCTTGTTCAATAATATTGTATGATATTATATTGTATTATTCAATTTTCAACAAAATTTATATAGTATAGGGAATATTGTTTATCCCGTAACTGGAGACGGGAGTCAAAAGGACTCTCGGTTGTTCATTAGCTCTGATTATCACTTGGGGTTTTTTGTCCTCGAATAGAATCATGTCCTCAGTACCTTCAAGTTGTTCTTTTGACAATAGGTTGGTAAAAGGTAACGTCACTTCCCTGATAAAACAGCCTGGAGCATAATATTGTTTGATATTTTGTATTATTAATTTCTTCTTTTTCCAAGTTTTTGTTGTTATTCACGGAGTCATTGACTCCAAGTCTCTGGAACTGCTTTTAATTGGAATAATGCAAAAAATGAAGGTATATTCTTAAAATAGTATTTCAAAATATTGTATTCTTCATATTAGTTTGTTAAATAAGTGTAATTCCGTAATATCTAAACGAAGTAAATACTCATCAAATGCTTACTTAGATTTTTCTTAGCATCTTTCTAACATTTAATATTATAATTTACATTTAACATTTTTAATATTTTTGGTAACTATATGATTACCAGAATGTATTGTCTTTCTAAAATAAATTCCGATGCTGTTTACAAAACACAAAGAAAAATAACAATGGTGTCAACTCTGTCACTGATCGCGTGAGAAAATGTCTCCACTTATGGGTTAATATCTTACAATACTGCACAATATATGTATGCTACCAGGGTTAATGTGCCAAACTAAGCCTAGATAGTTGCCTTTAAATAGCATAAATGGATTGATTCGAGATTCTATCTGATTGCTGTCATTGTTTTAGCGTCTGCATATATTCATTTTTCGGAAAAATTAAATATTCATTTGTCTTGAAGTAAAAGTTTTGTTATAAAATTCTGATGGAATTACATAGTCTGAATCTTCCGTCTGATTTAACAAGTTTTAGATGATGACAGGTTATCTGATAAAAAGGATAAAAGTGAGCTACTTTCTATTATGGTTTAGAAATTGATCTAATGTTCCAGGTTAATTACAATGCATCAGGTGGGAATTAAAAGGAATTTACAATTCTTTTTCTTACTTGAAAATCAATTCACTTGTTTTTTTGTTCTCTTACTTTCTAGCATCGAAATGAACTCATGAACAATTGTTTGTCAATAGAAGGAACAATTCCAGATTCCGTCTGGTTGTTGTCATTGCTTGAGCTTCTGCATACGGTTTTATTAATTCTCTAGGGTGAACTTTTGTTCTTCAGATCGATTAATAGTTACCAAGACTCGAAAATAACGATAAATTCTTGTGAGAAGTGATATATAGTCATTATTCCCAAAGAAAAGGTTTAATATGGATCAATTGAATGATGCATTTTATTGAAGTTAAAATGGGTAAATCTCTTTGTTTCATTATTTATTAATAGAGAATTGTGTTATTAAACTTATTAGTGGTTGAAGAATGAGCTAAAAATAATTTTTTGCTAAATAAAGAATAAAATATTAACAATATTGTTGTTTTTGTTATTTTAATAAGCTTATAAGACCGTATGCAAAGATAAATTATTTTTGATATATTGATAATCATCTATCGTAACCAACTGTTGTTGACATGTAAGAAAGAACCCAAAAATTTCTTAGATTCATGATTTAAGAGCAAAAGAGTTTTTTCTTCATGAAAATCATTACTTTAAAATAATTATCAAAAATGACAAATTAGAAAATGTCTTTCTAAAATTATTTTCAAGTAGAGCTTCTAGACGGAAGACAAAAACACTACGAAAATATATTTTCTGAAAAAATAAGAAATACAAGATTTTTAATTAAATCGTCTGAAATTGATTTCTTTAGAAATTCTGAAAGCTCAAAATCTCACATAATCACCCGATATCTTAGGTTTTACTTTTCGATTTTTCTGAAGAATATTGAGCAGAAATATAAATTTTTCTTTGCCATTTTATCCCTCGTTCAAGATAAGCATAGTTTCCCAATTATGGTTTTTGATTTTGAAGCTTATAATTATATACCTATATGATAAAAAAGCATATGTAATAAAAATTATGATAGAAAGGTATGCATTATTATATGATAAAAATCCATATAAAGGCAGGGGTTTGTCTAAGATTTTTTTTATTCAGGCGTTTTTATTACATTTGAAAAATTTTCGACATTCTCTAGCATCATACATACGTTGAAAGAAAACAATTTAATTTACATTTTTCTATTACATGTGTGATTAAAAGTTTCCCTTCCTCTTTTCAATTAATTTTCAAATAATATTAGAGAAGAATATTTTATATATTTATTTCTGTCTGAATGCTTCATTGCACATTTTGCGCTTAAGCAAATGGAAAAATGTATTATTAAAACAGATGATTCCAAACCTAACCTGAAATAGGATATTTCATTAAAAAATTTAAATGGATGACAGAAAATATGTCTATTGTTATGAAAGTACAAAGCAAAAGAAATAATAATCTAATTTTCGTACCATTAGTTTAAGATATCTTAAGATGCCCAAAGCCTTCAACAAAAATGTAAGATCTTTGAAGAATTTTTATTGGAAATGATATGTTCATTCTAAAATATACAGAAAATCTTCCCTAAAGGAAAAAAAAAATAATAGCAAATTTTCCTGAACTGACTTAAATTTAAAAAGATAAATAAGATAAAAATATTTATTCATCAATTCTCAACTACTTTTTTCCAAGTTGTTAGTAGAAATCACTGGAGACTTTAGTGAATATAAAATAGGATTTGAAACTAGAATGAGACTAACTTCAAAATGCTCTAATTCATTTTGAGAGGTCGTTGTAGATTTATTTGATTAGAATAAATTTTATTTTATTCTTTGGAATATTTCTTTTTGAGGTTTGTTTCTTTCACCGGGATGAAGATGGATATATATAAATATATTGTTGATGTCTATGGAACCAGAGATTTTACTAAATAATTATAAATGCAATCGTGCCATTCTAATTCTATTATCTGGTTCAGTGGTTTTAATTATCCATGATCTAACATTTAAAATCTATTTTCGAACTCTCAAGAATCAAAGATATCACTTAACACAGAATGACATTTCTTGACGAATACGAAAACCTACACAAACACACAGACACATCTCTTATTAGACATTACAAATCTGAATAGCAAAGAATTAAAAAAAAAGTATCCAAGTTCTAGAAAAACTGCGCATGCTCCTGTTTCCGTGGAAACCATAGATGGAAAAGACAGTCTCCAAGACGGAACATATAGAAATTATGATTCTAAGTGCAATTCATTACTTGGATATTTGTCTTATTTAATTTTAACTTTCCATGTTTATTTTATATATGAAATATTAACTGTAATGCATTTTTTTTATCAAAAAATAATTTATTGGTGACAGAATCGCCAAGATATACTATGATGGTTTTTATTCACAGAGAACTTCAAAATTAGAACTTCAAAATCACAGAGAAACATCCATGTTTACGAAATAAAAACCGTTTGAATTTTTGAATACTAAAGACAAAACTGCGTATATTCTTTATCTTTATTATGAGAAACATTTACATGATAGGATGCATTGAAAAGCTAAATTAGAAATGAGGTTTATAAAGTCAATTTATTTATTATTTAAGTAGATGTACAAAAAAAGAGTTTTAAAATGTCATTCGCGTTTCATTTGAAGATGTTGTCTTGAGTGTTTATGTATTTTTTTAACTAATAGTATATCCAGAATCCGAATATTCAATTAAATTTCATTGAAACATTTTATCGAAGTAGAAATAGGAATGCTTAGAATTGCAGGGCCGTGAAGAGAGCTTATTATAATGCATCATAAAAATATTGACATAATAACTATTGGGAAAATGATTTTTGAATGCGACACAGGCATCTTTGATATCGTATGACGTCCTTGTTCGAAATAATTCAGTGGTGCACGCAAATAATTCGTGATTCAAAATGAACATGTTAGATTTTGTGTTTCATTCAGTTTCTTTCTTGTAGCAACACAGAGCATAGCAAAGTGATATTGTATTAATTTTCATGTTACAATTTTTAAATCAACCCATTTATATGTTTTTAAAGAAATATGGGTAGTTACAAGAGGAATAAAAATATTTCCAGAAATTATTGGATAGTATGAGGAAGAAGATGGAGGTCAATAGCAGATCTCCATGCAAAATGGGAGTCTTTATATAGTGACAAGTCATCAAATAATCAGCAGATAGCGATGAATAATTAATAAAAAAGAGAGCAAAATGTCTTATACTTAACTCCAACTAGTATATTTAGTTCGAAGGGTTATACTTAACCATTTATTATGCATTTATATCACCAATAAGAACCATCGTTGGATTACGGATAATAAAACAAAGGAATTCAGTTAAACTATATATAGTTTATATGACCCAAACGTGGGCAATAGGTAAAAGACTGATTTTCTCGACTTGGCATACTAATGGCTATATCTGCGGCATTGCTTTTAGTTTGTCATCTGTGTTCAATGTTTTTAATAAAAACTATTGAATTATAGGATAATTATGAAATGTATTTACGCAATATTAAGCCAATAATTAATAAAATAATTTATTAAAAATAGCATTGTCTTTACTTTGTATGCATATGAATGATTAGCTCAGTGAAAGCGGATTCACTGTAACAAATACTGCGTCCTTTCCGAGTGTAAGCATCCAGAATAGAAAAAATTTAATTATGAGCATCACGTAACAATAAATAAACCACGAATAAAAAAAGCAATTTATTATGTATGAAACTTTTATCTTTTTCAATTTTTATTTGATATAATTTCTCTGAAAATGATTCGCAACATTAGAGCCTTTTTCTGAGTTCTAGATCAAAGATATATTTTAAAATAACTTACATATTAATAGATTTTTCTGTTCCAAAATCCTTCTGTTATCAAAAATATTCTTAAAAAATATAAGCATCTGTAAGAAAAATTGTTTAAACAACTAAAAACGTCATCTCTATGCATAGTGTCAGGAACAGTGATAAAGTTATCAGTGAGGAAGAAAAAATTAAACTGTTACGAAATTGTTAATAATGGAATAAGTGTTTCTGCTGAAGAAAAGTGAAAATGTTTCGTAAAGTTTACTGAAATTTTAAGAAACAATTCTTTCTTTTTATTTATTCTTGATATTTTAAACCCCCAAGCGGAATCTCGAAATGAGGATGAGAAGCTTCCGGCCATGGTGGTTGGTTCTCGCCAACCTGGAGGGTATACGAAAATGTGGAAGTCGGGCTCCTCCCATAGAGGACCGGACGTACTTCCTTAGTGAAGGTTTCTACCGTGACTGGTGATGGCCCTGAAGATTCAACCGCAGTTGCCGCCAGTGTTGCTGTTGCGGGGTTCCGATCATTCAGTTATTTCATCCGTTGCCTTCGAGCGGATTGGAGAGTCAGTGATATGACTTATTTTGATATTTTCAAGACTCTCCATCTATTTTTCTTTTTCTAAATGCCAGAAGGTTTTTAAAGAATTCATTAGGAAATTAATCCTCTAAAGAAGGAATACGTGACAAGGTTTTTAAGGCTTGTAAATTCTAAAAGCGCATTACAAAAGAGAAAATTGAAATTTTCAAATTTCTTTCTCCCAAAATGCAATTCAGAATAGTAGGTTATAATTATATAGCGGAAATTATCAACGGTATAGTAAATTCATTATAATAAAATTCCAAAGTTGGAACTTTCATCTAAAAAGAAATAGCCTTATCTTCACAAATTTGTCGCGTCATGTGTATGAATTGTGCTTAAGGTTTTATTTTGTTTCGATTTAATATTTTTGATAGTAACTTGTGTCAGGAATATAAACAAGAATATTTCGAAAAAATTATTTTTACAATTTTCTTTAAACTTTTATGTTATTTAAAAAAAAATCCTCAAATAGATTCATAAGAAAATGATACAAATATAATGAGACATGGTTAATTCTGTTCCAATGATATATAATATCAAGTATACTGCATAATGCAAAGAATAAAATATTCTTGAAAAAATATTAATTTCATATTCAATTTTGTACGAAATTTTCTAAAAGCATTTAATACTGTTACTTACTTTTAGAAAGATAATCAATTTCTTTGAATATATCAAAGAAAATAATAATACACAAACCTAATGGAAATAATCAAGAAAATATGCATTGCAATTCAATAGTTTGAAATATTTTATATGGTAAGAAAGGATGCATAAAAGTTCAATATACATTACCGCAAAATTATAAATGGTATTACGTAAATACATAATACCATTATATAATAACACACTATTTCTGGGGAGAAGAAAAACATTAAAGAAAGTGCTAGATCTTTCACATGAAGACTTTCAAATCTCTATTTTAACTTCTGTAATGTTGAATGTAAGTGGGTATTCAATAAATTATGTGTATTGCCGGTATTTGTGTACATTTGGTATTATTTAGGCATTGTATGGTTTTAGTAATAAACATTTTTGATAAAAGGCAAATGGGAAAAGGTAAAACACTGGTATTTATAGGAAAAGTAGGCAATAGATTCAGTTTTTTTAAAGAAATATATTAATAGTTTTTTAAGTAAAAATGCAATTCACATTATAGTGTAAATCTATCTATAGATGGATAAGAACATAAATTGAGTTATATTGGACAAAAAATAATGCGTTCAATTATTATGAGAAACTGTAAATAGCCCTTTTCTCAATATATACATTTCAAAATATTCTCATATAAATAAATAAATAAAAAAATATTGAACGGAGTTTACTATGATGCTACTATTTACTATATTGGATGAAAAAAAAATAAGTGGAATGTCAAATCTGAATAATTTGCGAAGTGTTAAGTGAAAGTTTAGTGGCAATCAAAAGTTTGTGAAATGATAACTCCAATTCTTTCTATTTCACATTTCATTTACATGAAATTTCGATTTGATTTAAGAGCCCTGTAGCCAAATTTCAATAATTTTCAGACGATTTCTAGCCGTTAAATACTGCAAATTTTTTACCGCAGCCTTAAAAGACATGTATTACAATTTCTTGGTAAGATGATAGACTTTTAAGGTAAGACTTGTTAAGATCTAGACATCCAAGGTAATAGACTTTTGATAAGTTTGTAGACGGCTGCCATGATTTAATCATGCTTAGCGAGAAACAAGACAACAATCTTATGTCTTATCGAGATTTATGGTCATGCACCAATTTTTCTGAGTTCTCTTAGTTATTGTAATATACAGAGAATAAAAAGAATTTTTTTTGTATGAAAAATTACCTGCACTGCAGATGCAAAGAAATGCCCATCAATAATAATAGAGAATTCCTTGGAAAGTGTCAGCATTTACATCGAACCTTTTTATCGATATGAATATACTCGAAAACATCTGCAAGAACTAATTAACTGATGCCACATTTTCAGAGAAGCGAATAGCAATCTCTTTTAATCATGTGTACTCTCATGTTCATTAATGATAACTGTTTGTCTGTACCCAAATGATTTATTTAAGTCTCTTTAATTATTTTGATCAAAAGAGGAATAATTTTTTATTGCATATTTGTTCTTTTCTCATAATGAATAAATTTTTGGCGATAAATGACTCATTCATTTTTTGCTGCGTTTTTCAAATTTTGATAACACTACAAAATAAAAATTAGAAAGAGGAATAAATGAAAATTTTGAGCTTTCTTGAAGTTTTATGAAACAAAAAAGTGAATTTTCTTAAAATAGTCTAAGTAAATTAGAAAAAAGCTTATTGATCTTCAGCTTGCAACTCATGAATGTGGAAAATAGGTCCAAAATCAAACAAGTTTTGAGTGAATTTGTTGCATCATTTCATTTTAACACGTTGCCGCTATTGACTGCTATAGCCGATATATAGATCCTATTTTTGGATATCTGTTTATCTTTATCTGTCATTTAATCTGGGAAGAGAAAAAATATCGTGATGAGGTTAACTAACGGTTAAAGCAGTCGGGAGTTTTAATTGAAAAACTGTGAAAAAATATGATACTTTTCTCTTTCAAACCTATGACTTACGCTCACTTTCATATGGCACCCATAAGCAAATGAAAAAACGTGTTTCAGAGGACGATCATAAAATTCAAAAAGTGTGACAAAGTGTTAAGTAAATAAAGTATTAACTATTGATTTTAATACATCACCTTTTCAATATCGAATCATCAAATCATTAATAATAATATCAATATATTGTAGTTCTTTTATCGTTATGTAATTTTTTACTATACATTTTTTTAAATCCTTCTGCATAATTTGCAATTATTTATTTTTTCTTGGTGAAATCATTTAATCTCAGAATTTAACTATTATAAGGGATGATAAAGTTGTTTTCTATTGTCCTAAGTAGAATAACGTTTTGTCCTTGATAACTGCTTAATGTCTGAAGCAATATATACGGGAAGAAAAATAAAGTATTTTTTCAAAAACTAATTATAAGTTAACCGTATTTTTAATTTTAAAAAACAATCTCCTTTTGCCCAAAGAAGTGGCTAAATAAGTTACCACAGCTCGTCACATTTAAGGTAGTAATCAGTCGACAAAAAGAAAAAAAACTGATTAGAAAACGTTAATTAAGTGAAAAGAGTTTTTTTTCTTTAGTTAGAAATCGAATCTTGTGAAAAGGCAAACGAATGTACATTTTTTTATTTTACCTTTCACTTCTTAGTAAATTCCAACTAGCTTCTAAAACCGATTTTTTAGTGCTGGAAAAAAAAAGGTTAAGAAGTTTTACTTTTTTCCAACCTTTTGAAATTGAAGATACCTTGTTTTCAAGAATATCTGTCATACAGAACTTCCAGAAAAGGTCATGCACCATTCAATAATAAAAAAAACATTATGTGAAGTCGTGAAGTAAATTATTGAGTCGTTTTAGAAAAAAATAAATGTTGAGAAGAAAAGAATAAGAATCCAGAAAGCTTTTTTTCCTTCTATCTTTTTCAAAAGGCATTGAGAAAAGCTGATTAAGTGAGTTCAATTAACAGAGTTGGAAGGGTAGTTAGTTGTAAAAATGGTTCTTGTTGAAAGATGTAAGGATTTTAAAGTTTACTTTTCCCAATATTGGTTTGATCTCAAAAATTAAATAAAAGGGAAAGATATTCTTAAAGTAATAAGAAACAAAGATTATATAGAAGAATAAGTCGCTTTGAAATAATATTTTCATAGATTACCTATTACATTAAAACAATATAAAGTTTATCAGAATCGGCAATAAAATAAATAAATTTTACAAACATTTTACATGATTATGTGTGGTATAATGAAACATACTTATTTTTCTATATTTTTCAACTGTTTTGGATTTCAGAAAGCCAGTAATTGCTTTTCCAATTTTAAATCTTAATAAAAATTAAAAAAAGCTTTTTTTAATGAAATAAATCATAAACGGCATTACTTTGCTATTTTAATGAATGATCCCTGATCGTTTTATCTATTTTAAAGAAAATCAATCAATAATTCAATTTAATGTGAAAGCAGTTTATATGAAATATAATTCACTTCATTTGCTTCAATTTTCTTTAAATATACATTCATTTTTCCCCCAGTCAAATGTTAGGTCAACTAATGAAATACTAAAACAAGAACTTTTAAATACCTTCTGACAATTTAATTTTTTCCGGACTTCATTCTTTCATCTATGTTAAATAAAAAACGAAAATAAAATAGAATACAATTTTCCTTATAGAAATTTTATGTGTTCTAATTATGCAAAATTTAAAACCAAATGCTTTGGGATGAAAAAAACATCTATATATTTTTTCGAATCATCGATTCTAATTTTTCCGTTATTATAATTTTTTCTCTCAGTACCATAATTCTTTTTTTTTCATTATTATATTCTATTTTGAATTTTGCAATATAAAAGAAAAAAGTTCAATGCGTTTCAATGTCTTATGCGAGTTCATGACCTCTCATTATTAACAATCTTCTCATAAGCATCACAACTTGCATTTTTTAAAACAATTTTCATATCCTTTTTAGTTAGACACCACTTTAAATAAAGCACTAAAATATAACTGTGCAAACTCTTAGACATCAAACAAAAAATTAGAATTCCATGGCAAGGATTTGTCCTTTAAGTCAAAATTAACTTATTTGTCAATTTAGCCAGATTTGCTCTCTTCTATACTTTCAAATCATTTTTAAAGCTTCGAGTTGGCCGCTGTTTTTATAAGCAAGTTCAAAAAGGATAGCTTTAATATTTTGTATATATTTAAAAATATATTAACTTATCAATAGGGCTTACTCCCAGGAAATAGAATATAAACTCTAATGGGATTTTACCAATAACAAAACTCATTCAATAATGTCCCACTACTTCAAAATTCAGTAGAAGCAATGAAATAAAGTATTAGAATTTTATATACCATAAAATTCGATACTCCTCTTGCAAACTCTATTGTGCATCTTACCACACATGATATCAATTTATAGACAATATGTGTAAAAATTCCTAATGTTGACGTATTTTTTTGTTGCTTTTTCTCTTATCTGGAATAAGAAAATGACCTAATGATTCCAACTGATAGTGCATGCAAGAAAAATACTTTAATATATGTTTGATATGAAGTAAAAATAATTGAAATAGTCATTATATTTTTAATATCAATTTTTATTTTTAAAAGGCTTTCTTAAATTATTTAAAAGGAATGTATTTTCGTCAAACCAGTATTTTGAAATAGCACTTAATTAAATGCAAAGGTTCTCATTTTTAATACTAATAATTATAATAAACAACAATTTGGCATAAACGAGTTTTTTTACAATTAGTTTTTATTAATATTTCAATTTAACTTTTATTATTTTTTAGGTTTAGATTGCCATTTGCAACTAAACAATTATAGAGGTTCAGAAATTTAGCTTCCCAATAAAAAACATATTCCTGTCTTGAAAGTCAGAAAATCTTTTCTAGACTATTGCTTCTACCAAACCCGTAATTGGTGCGTGACCTATTCTCCTTATATGAGAGGATGGTGTAGAATCCACTTGCCTCTGTATAGGATAATCTCGCTATATTCACCGTCATGTTCTTTTTAACGAGAGTACACCGCTTTGTCTTATATGTCGTGTTGATTAGTGTAAAACATATTTATCTTGAATGCAATTATTTTAATTCTCTTCGTTATTATTTTCACTCACCGTCTCAGCATCAGCAAGATTTGATGGATGAGAAGCATCATCCGAATATTTTTAATTTATATTTTTTAAATCTTCTAAATTTAAAGTTTAATTTTTAAAATTTGACTTTATAGTTTGATTTAGTACATTTTACTTTTATTTTTATATTATTGTTATTATATTTTATTTTTGCTGTTCTATCACTGTTTTGCTATGAATTTTTGAAGTTTTAAAACTTTCAGCATTCATTGCTGCAATCATATTTTATGAGATTTAATCTCTGTTCATTTACTTTTATATTTTTGAAAAATATTTATTATCTATTTTTAGATTTTATCATTTGTTTGGTGTAGTATAGCCAAATATGGCTGGTCTTGTAACAATAAATACCTTCTATATTATTATTTATTGACACATGGGCATTTGCAGAACTAGAACATAGATTTAAAGTTATTATAAATAATAGTGAGCTGTGAAAGTGAGATTCAAAAGTTATTGATGTTAGTTTTACACAACAATTTATCACAATTTAAATAATCATTTTCTAAAACTACGTCTACATCAAACATTTTTGATATTGAGAATTCTTTTAAATATCTAAATTCGTGACATTCACTAAATGACGATATTTTTTTAAAAAAAATATTCCATTCTTATACATCAGTAATGATATGATTGAAAATATGGTCAAAGTGAAAGTTAACGATTTTAATGATTTCCATAGCAAAGACTTCAAGAAAAGGTAAATATGATATATTGATTGATACTATAAATACTGTATGAAAGAATTAAATTTAAAAAAACCTAATTTAGAAAAAAATTCTAAAATATATTATTTATGTACTGAAGTAATATATTTAATAAACATTTTTTTTCAAAAGATACATCTATTTATTCCCTTCATATACAAAGGTATGGATCTATTTTGTATTATATTTAAGTATTTATATTTAATTTGTTTCTTTCTTTATCGGTTTCTTTTGTATTATCAGCAAATGAAACCTTCTTGTTAATTAAAAACAAGCTGCGGTTGCAATTTTTCTTTCTTAGCTGCTGAAGTTTTGTTACAGAAAATACAGAATTTTGCTCATTATCACACTAATTGTTTCATGATAGAACTGATGGTTTCCTTTGATAATTTGGTTTTTCCAAATTTAGTAAACGATTCTTTCTGAAAATATGTTATTTATTCAACACAAATAAATAACAGATAACACAATTAAAGTATTACTTTTTCTGTAATATACATATCCGTAATCTCTTCATCGGTAAACATGTGATTATTTTCGGTTTAACTCGCTTCGTTTTTCAACTGGTTTGTTTACAATTTCAGCAAGCGAAGGATCTTCGTTAATTAAAAACGGGTCACGGAAATGAAGTGAATTTTCTTGATTTAGCTGTTAAAGTTTTGTTGAAATCCTTTTTTGAATCGAAATTCAAGATTCATGCACATTGCAATGTTATTGTTTCAATGCGGAATCGCATGTATGTCTTGCTTCGGTATTCGGATAAATTAATCATTTAATTTAATAAAACCTCAAATAAAGAAATATTAAACTTAAGTTTTTAATAAATCCTCAACTAAGGATAAAGATAGTGGCATCGCTTGTATTTTAATTTACATATACATTTGATAAAAGCTTATTGGAATGAAAGACAAAACATTATTTAGATAATAAATTTTGTAGAAAAATATTATTTACTTCAAATAAATTTACAACAGTTGATTCATTTATTAAATTGTCCTTTTCTCAGTAATAAGAGCCTGCTTAAATCTCTTCATAAGAAAAAAATGGTTATTTAAATTTATTTGATTTATTATTTCAGTTTTGTCTGCAATATATAAAAATAGTGTGCATTATCTTATTTAAATACGATATTATAGTGAGTTTTTTCCCTATAAGCCTTTGATTTTCCTATAAAGAATATCCCAATTATTTTACATTGCTATTCTCTCTCACTTTTTGAAAGAAAACACATTATTTTTACTTCGATACAGCTATAATTAAAGGAGGGCTTTAAGGTAGGTGACTACGTTAAAAAGTCGATACATAATTAAGAATTTTTAAATTTAATATTCTTAATGTTTAAACAGATTTCATTATAAAATTGTTAGAATTCTGTTTGCAAGTCTATTTTTTTTAGGAAATTAGACTGATTTTTTATATTTTCCTTTATATACGATTTAATGTTTTTTTTTTTTTTTGCATTGTTAGATGCTATTTTCTCAAATTCTAATCCTTGATATAGTTTTCCTAGGAAAAGCATCATAAATTAAATTCTAATGCACGTTTTTTGTTCAAATTTAGTGTAATGACTTCTCAGTACGTTCTGCAGTTCCTGAACTAGAGAATAAGTAATCTATTTATTAAAAGTATTTTATAACTGTTTTAGTGCTTTGAAAGGTGGAAAAAATTGAAAACTTTGTGTTATTCATCAGACGAATCCCAATATTTAAAAAGTGGATAGGAATTCCACTTATTTTTTAGTTCAGGACCTAGATAATGCATTTCTTCAGCTATCTGTAAAATTTTAAGAAAATCATTTGATAAATCTCTAATCTAGAAGATTTTTGCTTTATACTTCTTTTGAACAAAAAAATAGCTCTTTTTTCCAAGTTTTGAAAACATTTGCCATTTTACTGGTATATTTTAGTTTTTTTTAAAATCTTTTATGTGTAAATATTCAAAAATATAACTAATTTCGAACGTTTTTCAAAAAAATCATCCCGAATTTAGTCACATCTTAAACTGTTTGACTCCCAATAATTTGTATTCAATGTCTATGAATGTTTATTAGTTCACATACAAATTGTGCACAAATGTGTTATATTAAAAATAAATCAAATTTAGAAAATTATTTGTTCTACGGGAGAAATATATGATAATGTGATACATTTAATTATAAAACTACTAATATGGCTAATATAGAGATACGACTAAAATTGTCGAAATTTCTTTGCAATTAGCATTTGTAAGATGAAGACATTAAATTATTGACGATATTGTAATATGGAATGCAATGATAGAAAAACTGGTTCAAGTAAATCAATAACCTCGTAAAATTTTAAATACCGAAAATGTGTATTTTAAGTATTGAAACTGTTCTATGTAATTTCAATGCATTATATTTAAAAATTACTAAGAATTTATATATCAGTTGCATAACTGCAAACAACTAGTGTATTTGGTTAATAACCGTTTTAATATATGACTATTTTTAAACTGTAAAATATTTATCGAATATCTTTTAAGATTTCAGAAATATTTAAACCATTGGACATTATTAAAATATATAATTTGCATTATATTTAGGGCTCTAAGAATTTATTTCTCAGATGTATTGTGATAATAGCTGTTTAATGTATGAATATTTTTAAACTGAAAAATTATTTACCGAATATTTTTTGGAGATTTCTGTAGTATTTATTTAAGCTATGGAACATTATTAAAAATGATTCTTAAGTAGTTTAATTAACAGCATTTAATTAGTGAACAATTTCCATTGGAATTAATTAGAAGCAGGAAAATCTATAAATATCATTTTAAAATTACAACTTTATTTAATACAGTTTTTTTTTAAATTCACTAATTAAAATAGTCATCAAATAACAGAAAAACTTCATGTGACATAAGAATTATTTACCGCGTTGCCTAAGTGAAAAAAATAATTAAATTTTTGTGTCTCATTAGTTAATTAAATCTCAGTGGAGAGAGTAGTTATACTTATTACACGTTCATTGAAGATAATTTTAAAGAACATTGTCTCTTTAAGGAAAATATTCGATACTTTAAAATGAATAAAATTAATCGTTAATCTTATCTGTATATTTTGAATTAATATATCATTTTAATGATTCAAGAACAATATAAAGATAAAATTTTCAGTGTATCAATTATATATAAATTACAAACAAAAAGAAAAAATTATTATTTTTTCAGCTTTCTTATGTACTGTCACAATACAGCATAATTTGAGCTAAGCATCATAGGGCAAACAATTGGTTGAAATATGGGAATTCTACCTCTTTTCGTCGGCATATTGATTCCAAGATTTAACAATGGGTATGTAAAGGATTTAACAATGGGTATGGGTATGTATTGATTGTCTCATTTCAAACTAACTATTGAGGGAGGTGGTAGAGCTAAGAAAATGGATGATTATTATTGTTATGCATTATCTTTACATTTATAAAAGAAATTTAATTTTTGCTCTTGGGTACTGTTTTCGAATTTAAAATTTTACATCAATCTTTTCTTAAAAATAATATGGCAGCAAAGGCCATTTAGCTATTTCTCTGTTTCCAAGAATATATTAATTTGTGCTGAGTTATACTTTTTTTAAAAATAAAGTGATATTTCACTAGATGATAATGAGGTGTTTTCATCTCGTATGAATATAATTTATTTATATTTATTCCATATGAATCAAATGTAAGCAAAACGAATTGCAAAGAACTGCCATAAATTTTAAATCAATTGCCTGAAATTACTACAATCTGGCACTAAAGTTTCATGGCTGTTCCAATGATAACGTCCAGGTATAGAGAGAACATTGTGATGCTTCATAAGATTCATACCTTATTCGTGGATAAATGATTCACGAAGTGAAAATATCCTAATCCCATGTCATTCTTCGATTAGCAAAATAAACAGGATCAGCTGTTGGTCTTCACAATCTTTTTATTTTATAAATTTATAAACTTAACATAATCTTATTTAGATTTATTATCTGACCAGGAGCCATTTTCTAGTTGTTCCTTCAATATAATTCCAAATGTGACGACAAGAATATTCTTAATTAATAACTGCTAGACGTATTGTTGCTGATGGCTATTTGGTTTTTAGTCTTTTTAAAAAGTCTCCAAACGCTTGTTTTCATCAAGATTGACATCATAGTATATTCAAATGTTAATTAATCAGGAAAATTTTCTCGGTTAATTCAAATTTATGCCGCTAGTTCATGACGCCTTTTTTTTATCAGTTTAAGATGAACTTATACTTAAAGTTTGTCCATTCAAAGAATTCTAGATCCGATTTTATGGCTCTTAACGAAAGATAATTCCACTTGCATATGGTACATTCCCTTGATATGCGCTCGTGAAAGTTGTAAAAGAAATTGTTACATTTTCTCTCAGTAGGTACCATTGCGCCATTATCTAGGATTAGTTTCTTTCCTATAATGTTTATACAAAAGTAAAATTAAGTTGTTCAGATGAGTATTTTTTCTTTATTTTTGCTGGGCTAAAAATACTAAAGAAGACAATTCATTCATATAAATCCTTGAGGATCTATGTTGTGGCAGTGATTCATAACCTCGAAACACTTACGAACGCTTCTTGTCAATATATCTGTGATTATTTATTGAACAAGTTTATTGCTGTTAAGAAGAATTAAAATTCTTTGGTTAAGTAAAACAAGGTTAATTGTAAAAAATGCTAATTAGAAAAAAAGGGTTTAAAAAGCCCTAGGGTGGGCAAGTGCCTTCCTCTGAATTCTGTTCCACCGCATTCTATTTTTGACACTCCATCCATCTCATTTTGGATCGACCCCTTCTCCTACTTGTTAGAGGTTTATGTAATTTTTTTTTAAATACGGAATCATTATCCATTCTAAATATATAAACTGCCCAGTTCATCTGATTTATTTTTATGAACTTTTTTAATATCTGGCTCTCTATAGATTTTATATAAATCAAAGTTATATCTTTTTCTCCAAGCATTGTTGATTTTTAGTACAAAACAAAATGGTACAGTAAAAGAAATCTCGCAAAGTAATTAGCAATACAATGACAAAAAATAATGCGCATGTAGAAAAATTAATTCTGGGAATTTCTAGTAGTGTAAGTACTCAACATAATTTTTCATCGATTATGAAAATGAAGAGAATGCTTTCTTATAAAATGCGTAAGAAGAATAATATTTATTAAAATATCATTCTTTCCCTCACTTTACTCTACCAAACTTATTAATTCTGTGAGGAAAAGAATGGTCTTTATCAGCAGAAAGCAGTTTATTATATAAAAGGATTTCTCCTAGAGTCCTCTAAAGTAAGCATCTTAGTTTTTAATTAAACAATGGATTGAATGAAAACTTATTTTTGTTGCAGCAAATTTTCAGCCGTGCATTATTATAATTTCATATAATTTAATCCTAAAGGTTTAGCTCGATTCTCAACAAAGGAGGTGTTTTTGTTGGGCGGAAATGGATAAATATTTGCTTTTCATCGTGTTATTTAGTCATTGGATTCACTTACTAACATAGCATCTTGACAAAGGGTGCATCCTTTTAGGTTTATATATGGACAAGTTAAAGAAATACCCTCAGTTTTTTTGTTATGTTCTACTTATTTCTATTTTAACTAACAAGGATATAAAACATTTTTCCTCTAATAAAATCGAAATTTTATATTAAAAATGGACATATTAAGACCATGAAATCAAGCATTATATATATGTAAATTGAAAATGAAACGGTGAAGTAAGTGTATTAAATAGTTTATTTGATAGCGTGTTTACATATTTATGCCTCATCGAAATAAACACATTATCTTTGATTTTTTTGTGGTATGTGTGTGTGCGTGTGTAAATCAGATTCACATTTCTGAGTACGTTTATCATTCCACAGAAAAAAATATTCAAATCATGAAATGTGAATAGATCGTAAATAAGGGTTTAACTTTCATGCTTCGCTCTAGATTACCATCTTTCATTTGCATAATTTACTGGAATTGGATACTTAATCATTGATTTAAAGTTGAATACACCAATCAACTGTTTTTTCATGGTTTAAATGGAATGGAAATCTGATTTGTTATATACACATCTTAAATCCTTTACATATCATCCCTTAAATTCAGAACGGTGAAATATATAGTTATGAAAGTGATGTCTGGGTACAATAAAATGAACATATGCTACGCAATGAAATAACATCTTTGTAAGTAAGCCTACCTGTAGTAAGATTGCCTACATTTTAGATGATGGTGAGTTGCTTGATTTTGAGATAATTAGTTGTTGTTGTTTTTGTCATTTGAACACGTTTTGTAATGCCAAAATTTTGGCAATTACTAACAAACAAATGGTAATTTTGTGCAATTTGTACTTTGGATGAAGGAAAAATTATACAAAAACCGCAATTAGAGTGCTAAAAATCAGTTTTTTTTCTTTCCTACTAAATAAACATGTTTAGAGCGTTAACTTCGAAATTTACCTCCAGAGGACGCTGAAGTGGTGTCAGTACAAAGCGAATAGGCATCTTCATGCACCTAGACACCATTCATAGGTCTAAAATTGCCTTCACTCTAAAGTTAATAGGGAGGGGTGCAAAAAGTTTAAATGAGCACCCTATATATAAAGTTTAGTGATATTTTTGAAAGTATTAGATTTTAAAAAAAATAGGGAATGCATAATTTATGGTGATGAATAAAATTCTTTAATTTTATTTGAAAAAACAGTTCTATTTTAAGGAGTGGTAAATAATTTTCTTATTTTACATTTATATAAACTAACTACCTTTTACATGCAGGCATGCGAAATACAACATACAGGCATGAGAAATTTTGAACATGATATATTATACATTGATGTAGCTCTTTGCATTAAAGTACTAGTCATAAAAATGAGAAACACTTGAATAATAAGGTTGATATTTAAAACGGTTGTGCGGTTAAATATTCTCAAAATATTTGGGGGGAAAACCCTATAAGGCAGTACACTATTTAAGCATTAAGATAATTATCAAAAACGTTAGCAATCTTAGAAGCTAAACACTATAACAGTTCAAAGAACCAAAGCAATATGGCAATGCATGATATCTGGACATTTCTGAGATGCTATATGAATCATCAAAATATATGTAATTTAGTACTGATTTTGAGTGTTTAAATTGCTATTTCGTAGATAAAATATACTTTTATTGGCATATTTCTTAAGATTCTATATGGCACTCAAAACAGTTTTACATAGAATACAAAATTCATTATAGCAATTCAAAGATTGCTTTAGTTCTTTGAACTGCTATAATGAATTTGGTATTCTATGTAAAACTGTTTTGAGTGTCATATAGAATCTTAAGAAATAAGCCGACGAAAGTATATTTTATCTACGAAATAGCAATTTAAACACTCAAAATCAGTACTACAGATATCATGTATATTATATGATATATCTCTGTTGCTTCATGTTCTCTAGTTTATTAAGCCAATGTTAAAATAATCATTTTTAAAATGAAACATATTAATTTCGCTTAGCTTACACACCGCTATTCTATGGAGTAATCTATGACCATAATAGAAAATATTTCTTTCGATAAATGATTTGTATTTATCAATATTCGAAGGTTTCCATAAATTACATATTTATGATACTGTCAGCATATTTTACTACTTAGTTCTATATTAGTAATCGTCCTGTTATTGTTTTGGTTTCCCCCTAAGTTCTGAATTAAGCTTCGTTATTAACAGCACTGAGATTCTATGCAAATAAATAATTGCTATTTTCATAATAAATCAGTTTGTCATTAAAAAATTATTTAGATGAAAATAATGACGGTGACTGCTAAACATCTATGAAACAGTAGCATAGGGAAATAGCTGATGCTGATGGTTTTTGCAGATACAAAGTATATCGATCAGAAGTCATGTTTAATGAAACCGTGGGATTATATACTTGACACTCATTTTGTCAACTCAATGGCTGATCGGAAGTATGAAGTTGTTAGTAGAGGTAACTGAAGTAATTTTTCGTTATATTTTCAAAAGGCTTGCGACACAATTTATAATTAAGTGAAGTAAATGGAATGGCATAATTAAGAGAGTAAAACCAATTTTAAAACATAACTAGATTATTAAGTTTTTATCTCATTTTTTTTTTCTTTTAATCTACTTGTATATTTTATTAAATTGTTTGAAAATCTTTGATTTTTCTCAAAGTAAGAGGAACCATTACCTATTACATTTTTAATGTTTTATTTATTCAGCATTTTAGCATTTCTGTCAGTTTTCGTTCATATTACTTCTAAGTGTCTGGAAGTTTCCAATTACAAACAAATTAAAAGACAGAGAAATATCGGTTCCCTATTTTGTAATAATAATAATAATAGTAATTTTACTTAATTCGGCCACTTTTTTACAAGATAAGTATACATTGAATAATAAAAACCCTTCTTGCATAATATCATTTAACGTAATCGAATAGTTTAACTACAACAAAATAATTATTAAATATTATTCATTCAATTAATAATTTTCTAATTTATATAATTATAAAACATATCCTATAAGCGTTAATAAGAAATTTGAATAATTTTTTTTGAATATCTATAATATATTTTATAAAAAATTTCTTCCAATCCAAACTTGAGCGGTTTCTTCTTAAGTCTAAGCCGTTTGTAGTATTAAACAGTTTACATAATCTATTATATTTTATGCTGAAATAGTAAATTTCAAATTAATAAGATTATACATATCACAAAATATAATTTTCCCATTTCCTTTGTAAAAGCCCATTTGCTAATTTAATTTTATAACTCTATTTATAAATTACATATTTCAAGAAGATATCATAATTTTTAAGAAACTACAATCAATTATATAACTTCTTTAATTACTAGTCACCATTTGCGTTTGTCTTTATCGGCAGTTATATAAAGTTTGATTGATTTCAATTAAATTTCACAAACATTATTTTCTTCAAAAGTAGATTTCAGCAAATCATTTTTTAAAAATATATTAAGATATAAATTTATGATACTTTATTTTACTATGTTCATACCTATTTTGTATATTATGAGTAGGAACCTTACTAATAAATTCAAGCCATATCATATAAAAAACGTAAATATTTGCGATGCCTAATACATAAATAAAATCTCATGCTTTGATTTAAAAGAAAATTCAAAATACTGGTTTGAGCTTCCACATGATTTCATCGTACTTAAACAAAATGGAAATATTTCTCGAAATCCCATGCTAAAAACGTGACTTACGTTTGTGTGCGTAGAAAATAAAGCATTTTTCCATGAATTTCGACTTATTGTTCGAAATAACGTTTCCTAATACCAACGGCCAATATGTACATAACATGCTTTCGCAAAAAAATGTATTCAATTCTTTATTTGAAATAAATTTTAAAAGTATTCTGAGGGGAACAAATCAAAAGTAACCTTTCTACTGGAAATCTTGTAAGTCTATTTTTTTTTTTTGGTAGATTTGTATTTGTTGCTTCAAAGAAGCATCTGCGATGCCTACGCGTACTGTTTTTGAAATCAAAGTTAGAAATATTGCTTTTGGAAATTAAATGTTCATCTTTATATCTAAAGTATTCGATATCCTTTTTCACAGTTTAACAATTTTACTGTAAAAAAACTAATATCGGGGAGTTTATATATTTTATGTGGAAGTTAATAATATTTTATATGCTTAGAAACTTCTGCCGTAATGAAAATAAGTAGTTGAAAAAATTTCATTTATTATTTAATGAAATCTTTGAAATTAATCATGACTCAAATAGTATTATTTCAATTTTGAGTCATTATAGCTATATAAAAGTAAATATGATACTGCGAACTATTCTTGCCAGTTGTGTATAAAAATTAGTTTTCTCTAAAGTTTGAACAATAACTAGGTAAAAAAAAATCAATTTTCAGTAAAAAAGTAAATTCCTTACAAGTTTTATGTATTTGTAAGCTTTGGAAATTTATAAGTCAACTTTTGAAACTTTGTCAGCCATTATACTCATTTTTACGTAATTGCGTAAAAATTAATATCATATTATACGAAATGAATATCATAGTCTTATGTAATTGCGTAGAAAAGATATTCAATTTTAAACATTTTTTTTTATGTAGAACTAATTTAACGTATTTTCTAGTTGGAAAAGAAAATTGAAAAAAGATATAATTTCATCTGTTTCTTTATTTCATATCGAAAGTGAATTTTTCCCCCTATATAACATCAATATCTTTTAGAACAATACCAAGAAATTCATAATACGTATCACTAATTATATAATATAATAAATAAATATTGATAAACACTTTTATTAATATGTTTTCCACGTACATAAATATATTACAAAGAAAGTAAGTCATAGCAAAATGCCTTATAATTATACTAGCCTAGGGGTAGCGCGTCTTCCCCATGATCTGAGCTTCCCCCTTTCGAGTCCTGGTTCGGGCATGGCTGTTCTCTACCCTGCGTTCTATCTGTGAAATGTGTGAATGAGCCCTCTCAGCAAAAAGAGATTGTGCAAGCGAGTGTGTGAGTGTCATCTTCATATGAGCTAGAAGTCAGACCTTTGCCCTCAGGTGCTCAGGGGCCTTTGCCCTCTGAAGCTACTGCGCACTCGGTTTAAATCGCTGACATTTGTCAGCGGGTTTGTGACGTTCCAGAAGTAACAACGCAACATTATAATGTAATAATCAATCAAAATACTGCCACTAACAGGAAATCCTTCATTGAAATATTTTCAAAAGAAATTGTCAATATGTGACTACTAATTCATCAGTTAGTTGAATTAAATTTTCAAGAATTATGTAAGATGTATTATCTAATCACAAAAAAACTTATATCAGCACCGATTAATCTGACTCCTATAATCTTAAATCTATTCAACCTTTTATTGTCGACCTATTCTTTATCTAATCAGAATTTCAAAATTGATCCATCTTCAAACCCTTTTTTCTAGGTTAGAAAGTTTCAAATCCATTCGTTATCATTTGACCTTTTTACAAAGTATTCATTAAGAAAAATTTCTGTGTCGCAATATTCGTTAAGTGAAATTACTTTTTTATGCTGTTTCTAGCAGAAAAATAAAGGAAAGCAGATTATAAGCTGTGAATTTCAAATTCTTTACTCTCCTAATGTAGCATATATATATACGTGATTCAGTTTTTAATTTACTCTTCCTTATTCTTTCATTTATTTTATTCTTTTTTAAATAATAAAAATTCGCTAAGAATTTTTATCTATCTACTTGAGAATAGAATACGCATAGCAGCATTTTCTATCTTTTCACCAAAATTCAAATTCCTATTTAGGAGTGAAAAAAAAAATTCTGTGATTATTCCTGGTTAGATTTATTCCCTCAAAAATCGGTTAACAAAAATTTTCCAAAACCTTTACTTTATTTTAAAGTATTTTCTAGTTGATCCATGTATTCTTTTATTTCGTCGAAACCTGTTTTCATCAACCATGCTTTTTCAATAGAATTAAAAGTTTTCTGTACATTGAAAATGGTTCACATTTTATGAACTAAAAAAAGTTCATTTTTTTATAAACGTTCTAGTTTGTCAGTTTAAATCTAAAAAGCATACTAGATCCTCTTCACTATAAAGCTAAGTGAAAAATAAAGGCTTGCGATTGCACATGGAAAAGCCGAAATTACAATAATGACTTAATACTAACCTGCTTGAACATATTATTTAATAATAAATTCATTGCATTCTCTGTTTCATTTATAGTCTATCGAAGGTTGAGAAAAAAATTGTTCTTGTATATCGAATCGAAATATATTACCAAATATATTCGTGCACGCGAAAGTTTTTTTAAATATTTTTAAAGCGTTCTATTTTATTATAATTTCATGTATCTATACTTATATAAAGCTCAATGTGTGTGTGTGTGTGTGTTGGCGCTCTACATGCCAGACCGTTTGCCTACAGCTGAAATAAAATCTTTACCATAATATTATTGTTATTTATTCATGATTTATTCATTTATATTTTTATTATTGTTCCTTCATTAATTTTTTTCCTTGAAATATCAATAATAAAATATTAAAATATATTCAGATAATTAGACTTTTTATAGCTTCTATAAATAACATAAAATATTAAAATGCATATTTTTTCTTTTATTTTATTTAATCCATTTGTCTCTGCAATTGTGAAATATAACTTTTTTTCTGACATTTTCTTTTCTTTAAAAAAAAATTATAAAGGAAATTTACCTTTTTTTAAAACTATGTTGCATAAAATGACTTTTTTATTTTTAAAAAAAGATCGTGAAAGAATTAAAGAAACAAACACATTTAATATAATTTTAATTAAAGTTCTTTTTCTTGCATTTATATAAGACACTTATATTTTAATTAAAGTTAATGTAAATTTAATTCTACCTATTACAGTCGTATTCAGAGGTTTGGAAATTAAAATTTGTTTTTCCATTATCGTCTTTAAGTAAAAATTCTTTTAGAAAATATAATTCATGCATAATTATAAACGATGGTCTTTTTACCGAATGTACGGGATATTTTGTAAAATCTAAACTGGCAATAAATAAATAAATCAGTAATGGAGTGTGTTACCTATCATTGTGTTGTGTTGATCATTGTTATATTTTCAAAAACTGTATTTCAGACAATACTTATGATGATAGCTCATCAAAATAATTTATATTAGTATACGTATTACATTTATTCTTATTCTTTGTTTTATGTACATTATTCTGTAGAAAGTATATGAAAATGTAACAATAAGATAAATATATTATATTTGTTTTTATTTCTGCGCATATCTTACGCAGCTAATAACTCCATCTAATGTAACTGTACGCCACATTGTCGGACAAGTTTTTACAGATCTATCTATAAATATGTGTGTCTAAAAAACTGTTAATAGTTTTGAATTATCAGCGACTAATCGATTTTAAACAATATATTATGGATCTTCAATAATTATAATAAGTTTCAAAGATTGTTTCGGAAAGTTTCTATCATAGATTCTTTTAAAATAATTCTTGAAAGAATTTATAACAAATACTTCAGGTTCCTCTTAGTTACTTTTTCTTTAGTCTGGTTAATAATTCAGTATTACTAATACTATGGATTCTTCAAATTATCTTTCTCCAAATTCCATCCGAGTATTATTACTCGTATGGAAGTCTTAAGTGATTTTAAATGGTTTTAAATTATGACAATGTTAAATCGATAAATTGGTTTCCATAACCCAAAAACGGACAAAATTTCAGAATATACCAAATAAGAATATGAATCAGTAAGAGATTACAAAACTTCATCTTAACAGATATAAAAAAAATCAAGTTCAACAACAGTATATAAATCAGTCGATTTATCATTTCATTTATCAATAGGATTACCATTCATTTTAATATAAAGCCGTGTTAGTTTAAAATCCTCTCACTAGTTCTGTTTAATGTGTAAATGACCCTTTCTATTGGGATCTTTATGCAAAACGTAACTATTTAGATAATCTGACTTCTAGCAGCACTTTGTCATTCACATTACCGTGCTTTTATTTTCATAATCATCTTGTAAGCTACATATATAATAAATAGAGGGTTTCATATTAAATTTCAGAAATATAAGAAAACGACGTGATTAAATATTAGGTGAAACATTGAAAATGGCATAAGCGCCATTGCGATAATGAAATATAGTCTTTACAATTATTCAAAAAAAATTTCAGAATTCACAAAGAAAATTGTAATAATTCTAAACTGCATGGTACCATTAAAAAACACGTTTAAAAATGTTTAAAAGGTGACACATTTTGTGTGTGTGTGTCTGTAATAATACTTTTCGCAGTTGATGTTGGCCTCACTTACTTTTAAAAAAAATTATGCAAAATCGACATTTTCTACTTCCAGTGTAATGGATTTGAAAACATTTTGTGTGCCTAGTTTAAAAAAAGAGATCGCAAACTCATTATTTTTAATTGTCAGTAGAGACATATGATACTCATTTTATATTTAACTTTATCTGTCACTCCCTTATATTGCATTATGATAAGGTTAAATTATGTTTAGAAAATTTAAAAATTAAACTATGTAAATGAGGCAAAAATAATTTATAAACATTTTATTTCTTTCTTTCAGTTAATGAGATTGCAAAATATACATTTGAATATTGTGAAGAAAACAGAATGTGATATAAAATTTTAAAACTAGCTGTAGCTCAACAAATTCAATTGAAGTAGCGGAAACTAGGGTAAGTTAAAAATTGGCAATAAATTTAGTGCTTTTTCAGTAAATTGTTTTAATTGTATGTATTATAAAATTGCATATAAGAGGTTTAAGTTAAAAACTTAGAATGATGTGTTTTTATTTCCTATTGCAACTTGTTGAATAATTTTTTTATTCGTATTTAATAAATATTATTTTAAAGTAACAAATTATATTGATAGGGTAAGATTCTGTAGAAAGATAATATTCCTGATATGACTTGAATATTTTTTTAGTCTTGAAAATTATTCGGCACAAATTAACTAAACTTCGACTTTTCCTTGAAAAAAGTTAAATAAAAGGATTACTATTTAAAACTTTAGCACACAAATTAATGTACTACAATTTACGTTCTATTTATTATCAAAATTCCTTTGTTTTAATACAATGTTTTTTTGTACCTCAATGTTTAGAATTTTCTGCATAATATTCATTATTATATAAATTTTGAAGTTAATTTAATATTATATATTTATATCTCCTTTTTTGAATAAATACATGAATTTTATTTTAAATATATAAGCAAGTTTTTAGAAAAAAAATATATATCTTTACTGTTATAAGAGCATATAATCTGATTAAAACTCCAAAAATATTAATAAAACGAAGTTGCACTTTTGTAAGAAAAAAATAAATATGCATTTAATAGCGAAAAATATTTAAATAACGCCATTTCATTGAAAAGATTTTGTATGTGTATTAAGATGATTTTTAATTTTTGTGAAAATGCTGTTTATTGCATATCTAGAAATTTTTTAAGACACTTCGATTGAATATTTCGAATTTAAAGGTTAAGATAAAAGAAATAACATGTGATAAATATTTATTCCTTATGCCCCCCAAAAAACATTATTTTTAATTTATAAAACTTTTATTGTCAACATTAAAATAAATATTATTTTTCAAAATTAACTAGAAAGACAATGATTATAGAATATTCCATAATAGATATTCAAAATATAGAATTATACTTATTATTCAGATTATGCTTATTCATTAAATTACATTCGTCTAATGAGAAGGGAATATTCCATCGATATTTTATTTCATATTCTAAAAGGATTATTATAATAAGAAGAAATTAATGGCATTCAGAATTTAAGCTTTTTGCTGTAGTATCACATAATGTAGTTAATAAAATTTTGATAAAAATTGCATTAAATTACAATAATTTATCATAGATACTGATTAATATAATTAACCGTATAAAGAGATATTTTTCTAAGTTTAATCCCATTGGATTAACAGATATGTTCTGAAAAAATTAAAAAATAGCACTCAAATAATATTAGCGTTCATATTGAAGCTCAAACATTTTAAGGAATTTGTTTAACCCTTATTTTAAAAAGAAACAAAAAAAAGATCTCTTATCTAAACTTATTAAAACATTTCACAGATTGCAGGATTTAAATTTGTCTAATTCAAAATGTTATTTAAATTTCATGAGAAGCTAGTAAACTAGCTCGAAATATTCAAAATTATCGAATAGGACAACTATCTTGATTATTTGACCAGAACTCTTACATGAATGTGAAAATTCAGCTTAAGACTAATTATGTGAATTCTGCGATAAAAGTAACTATTCGTAAAAGCAATTCCTTGAGAACTAAATAAATTCTTCGAAAATAATTACAAATCTGAATTTTTAAAAAAACATAATGCAAGTGCATCAGTTATTTGATAAAAGTAATTTCATTAATTTGATAAATGACTTACTGGACATCTACAAGAATTATTTAATGAAAACAATTAGACGAAATCGATTAAAGAAACATGTAAGAATTCTTTGATAAAAGCAATAATATGAATTCAGTAAGGCACTTGCCAGAAAACTGAATAAATTCTACAATAAGAACAAATGCAGGAACTATGCATTCTTTGATTTTTTTTTTCTTTTTTTGTTTTGCTTTTGTTAGAACCACAAAAATGACTTCAATTCATATTACAAAGTAACAAATAGCACTACCAAAATTAACACTGTTTCTTTTGAAGAGTATGCATGAAAAAAAAAAGAAAAAAGCATTTTTGGTCTGAAAAACCGAACGAAATTCGATGTAGAAATTGTAGAACTCACTCTTTCTCAAATGTATGTGCACGTGAATGTGAAAAAATGTTATTTCATATACCTTCAACGATGAACTCATTCCGTACTCCGGTGTAATTGAAGAACATACAGACATAAAAAAAGAAAAGACTGTTCTAGAAGTACGTCTGACATATGAAGAATAAGGTTTCTCACTTTTATCACCTTGCCTTTTTTTGGAGCTTTTTATACGAGAGTAGCTTCAAATGATATTCTATGATACATTCAACATGAAAAAAAAATAGTCATTACTTTTTCCATTTCACGCATCCTTAAATTTTTTCATGTCATAAAATGTTACACAAATTTAACAGTTTTGCATTCACTTCAGAGTAATTATTCACTGATCGGTAAGATACAAAGAAGCGTTGCATCGTATCTCGATTTTTTTCTCTTACTCCTTGTATTTTATTTCGATTGCTCCACATATATTGAATTAATTATGAGAATCTTCCTAAAATAGCCCAAGTGTTTCTTCATAAAGGGGCATTAATATTGCTAAACTAAAACTAAAGTTCTTATTTACATCATGTTAATATATCATCCAGAGTCTGAATATATTATATATGTGTGTGTATAAATGTTTATGCTTGTGATAAACAATCATAGACATTCATAAATGTAGACTGATATATTTTTTTTGTTGAATGATCGTCTAGAAATGACATTTTTAGCGATATTCGTTTACTAGACTATTCATTTTACTTCTATACATTGATAGTAACAATAGCTAAAAATAAAGAATAATAAGTAAGAACAATAACTAATCTAAACCATATACTTAATAATTTATTTTTGCCTTTATTTAAAATCAAGTTATAGTCATAATACATAATTCCAATGCTTATTTTTAATGAAACAATGAAATTTAAAATGAAAACTTCTACTTAAAAATATCCGCAATGCCTGTTCTATATTTCATGAAACACTACAGTCTCTTAATGAATAAGAATGCCATGTTTGAAGCAATTAGGAGCTTCGGTACTTCCGTTTTCGTGTTAATGTAAACAGACAACAGGAAATCATTTAATGCATATATTTGCACTTCTCGTAATACTTGTCTTAAAATAATAATGCTACCTAGTTTTGAATGGATCTGTTACAAAGTATATTTTAGCTTTTATATTCGGGACAAATCATTTCAACACATTTGGTGATAAATTTAATCTTGCTCGTTGTTTCCCCATTTTTCGTGTCGCTTATTTGTCTTGCAAACAGATTTCGGGCATCGGCTTTTCCTGACTGCATGTTAAGCATCTAGCTCTTACAGTGAGCTTAAATAGACTACTTATATTAGAAATTTTAGGATAGTTGTAGATTGTGAAAATAATTGTATATGAAGATCGAATACCTAATTTTGATGCATTATTACTCAATATTTTATTTGGTTGTTATCATTTGTGAATTGGTTTCGGTTTGAAATTTCAGTTGTGAATTGGTTTTTGTTGTAGAAATATTTAACCACGCACACACACACACACACACAGACAGACACACGCACGCGCACACACGCACACGTGCACGCAGGCACGCGCGTGCACACACACACACACATTAATAATAAAAAATCTCACATTGCATTTACTCTTAACGATGTTTTAATTAGTTGACAGTTTTGTCCCAGTTTTCAAAATGTGGAATCAAAAATTATGTGAATTCTGTGCACGTATTTAAATTAGATGAAATCGGTACAGAATAGTCAGTCGACAATTTATTCACTCTCCAAATAAAAGGGCAAAATTCCTAAAAAGTCAAAAAAATATTAATATATATTTTTTTAATTTTCTTAAAGTGTAATTATGAGCGTTAATTCATAAACATAATTTAGAAAATAGTCAATGTCTTCTGGCTTCCAAGAAGCGAAATTTGTTTTAAATATTGAAGTATTTTGAAAAATATTACATATAAAGTAATAGAATTTTTAATTTGAATGAAAATAAAATGTTTAAAAATTATTTCATTCTATATAGTTTCATTGATTTCATTGATTGATTTTCGTAATCTATAGTGCCTCTCACTAACCATTCAAGACGGCGCATCATTTTGATATTTTATTTATTTATTTTTTATATTTTGATAGGTAAAAATACTTACTGAGAGGTAAGAAGATGTAGATAAATATTTTAGGAAATTTCAACTTAAAAGAAATACACATTTTTATGTATAATAAACAAGATCTTGTATTAGTTGAATAATTATGCATCAAATTACTTTTCCGAGTACAAAGCGCTAATATTTGAAAATATGTATTTGGAATAAAAGTGGATTACTCTCTTTAATTTTATTGAAAGGACACATTGATAAAAGCATAAATATATTCTTTTTGAAAAAAATTGTTCAACCCTTCAAAATAAAATAATTATGCATATAGAAATAACATTTCTTAAAATAGAAAGAAAAAAAAATATCAGAAGTGATAGAGAAAAGTTTTCTTTTATTATTTAAGATTAAAAAAATCAATTTAAAAAGAGGAGTTAAAATAATTATCTGAAATATGCCCATAAGGAACTTTTAAAAAGAAAGATTCTGGTAAAAATAAAAGTAAGACCAACTGTTTCCATCATAAAGGTCATGCCATACACAACATTCAATTGTCATTCCATACAAAAGTAAAATTACTATTTTGAAATATGTGTTCCATTTTGCATTTTTAAATGGTTAAATGAAAAACAAATTAGAATTCTTTTTTGAAAATGTAAACAATTTTGCGATGTTAGAACATTTTTCATCAATGAAAATAAAACTAATGTAACTTCTTTTGTGTTCAAAGGTAAATATGAAATAAATGGAAATTTAATATTAAAAAATGAAAATCTGTAGTTAAAAATTTAAAATAAAAATTAATCCGATATTTAAAACATTTAAAAATATTAAATCATGAAAAAAATAAACTAAAGTTTAAATAAAAGCATGGTTTTAACTACTTAGTATTTTAATAGTTTGTGAAAATGAAGTAAATTTAATCAAATTTAGATATTAAAAATAAACGAACTATAAAATTTAAAAATAATTAAAACACTAAGTTCAACAAGAAAAATTTTGCAAAAGGATTTTCAGAAATTTATTTTAAAATGTAGAGATTTTCTAAGAAAAAATAATTTATTTCTTATTAATATCTTTGTATGTTAATTTTATTAATTGTTTAATTTAATTTTTTCTAAGAATTATTGAAGTCTTTTTTTTCTTTTTTTTTAGGATATTAAGAATAATTCATAATTTCTAGAATATATAACAACTTTCTATTCAAAATTTTTCTGGAAAGCGTTATAAAGAAATAAGTTTTGAAATAAGTCATCTTTCCAAAAAAATGAATTCGTTTCTTTTTCAAGATTTCTTTCTGAAATAAGTCAGAATCAATCTTGGATGTGAATCTTGAAGTTTGCATTGTTGATAAGTAATTATGTTTACATAACCGAAGTCTTTCATGTTTTTAACCAATTTTTAAATTCACTTTTTGCAATCTTTCACTTCAAATATATAAAAAAAAATTATTTCTACGTTTTATTCTTTCTTGTGTTAGAGAATAATGTCATTAAAAAATGCAAAAGTATCAGTAATATATTTTCTCTTAAGAATAGACACTGCAGTTCAGTTTTACAGAATTCAGTTTTGAAAGCAAATTCTAAAGATTGTATTGTAAACAAATAATTATGTTTCCATACCCAAAGTTAGTTTAATACTATATATTGTTCATATTTTTTACAATGAATATCTGAAGCTTGCCGTTTTAAATAGATAAATAAGTTGTTATAAGAAAATGTATTTTTCTGCAATTTCACATGATCAAATAATCTGATAAATACTCCAAAAATAGTAGCAAAACGAAGTTGCACGTTCTTAATAAAATAGAAAAAAATATTTAATGGTGGGAGACATTAAAAGAGTATAATTTCTCCTAATGATTTTATTTATGCGCTAATATAAAGTATATTATGATCAAATTGATCTATATTTTTTGTGATACCATTGCTGACTGCATTTCCAAAAACTGTTTAAGTTTAGAAAATATGTTTAAGTTGAAAAACTATTTTTTTTTCAAATTCAGTTACAAAATTAAAGAATTATGTGAGAATGTATGGAATATCCAGTGTATATATATATATATATGTGTGTGTGTTTTTAGAAGAAATCTCATATTTTTATTTCTTTTAATATTATCATCCTTTTTAATCAGGTGACATTACTATAATAAAATTTCTATTATAAAGAAATTAATGATATTTTTAATTTAATCTTATTTGCTGCTGTAGTTCCACATGCTTTAATTAATGAAATTTCAATCATTTTTAAATTAAAAAATAATAAACTTAATTAGTATAATTCAATGGAAATACTATTATGTTTATCACATTTGGGCTTACAGATTATGGTCTAAGAAAATAAAAAATATCTCTAAATATTTACATTGAGCATATTTAAGAGTAAAAATTATAAGGAATATGATATTTTGCGTATTTATTAAAAAGAAAATGAAAGCTTCATTTCAGTTACAGTTATAAGAACATTACATTGCGAGTCGGATTTAAATTCTTCTTTTTTAAAACATGATAAATTTAGCTTTGTTCAGAATTAACATCAACTAGCTAGTTAGTTAAGAGTTAATAAAAATTAATCTGGAATGGCTGATAGGAAATTCCATGAATTCTTCTATAAAAGCAATTACATGAATTCGATAAAATAACTGCAGGGCAATTAAATGAATACTTCAATAAAATCATTTTTTTAATTCTATAAAACACCCACATAATTTTTTGCATCTTGTGTTTATTGTTGCATCTCGAATAGTAATAAAAACTCCTGTTTATATTACTAACTAAAAAAAAGCATATTACTTTTTAGAAAAAACGCACATTCTAAAAGTTTGTACAGAATAAACATGAAAAAGTATTTTATGACCTGAAAACCAGAACAAAGTTCTCTGTATCGGTAGCGGAACTGAATGTTTTTGAAATCTGCGCGTGAGCATAAGAAAAATATTTCTTTATCCGCGTTCAATGATAAACCCATTTCGGATTCTAGAGTAATCGGGAAACTCAGAGACGAGAAAAAGGAAAACGCTGTTCTGATGATACGGCTCACATCTGAAATGATAGAATTTCCCCAGTTTTAGCTATATCAGTTTTTGGGTTTGTTTTTTTATATAGTGTGTGACTTAAAAATGATATTTTTTTTACATGTGATACGAAAAAAGAAATATTCATTACCCTTTTTTTCGTCTTTAAATGTTATTTTATCGAGTGTAGCGTTGCATAAATATGTTAGAAATTATCTTTTGATCGGTAAAAAATATTGGAACTTGGTTTCTACCGAACATATTTGAATTCATCATAAATTTGATTTCTTCCTGTTGTTTCATTTATTTTTTACTAACGTAATAATAAAATATCATCTGCAATTTGAATTAATTTAGGTTTATATGTTTTTATAGTGCGTGACTTAAAAATGACATTCATTTGTTATATGTGATACGAAAATAAGTATTACTTACTTTACCTTGTATTTAAATAATATGTTACCGAGTGCAGCATTGCATTAGACATTAGACATTATGCTTTGACCAGAAAAAAGATGTATTTGAATCTGGCTTTATTCGAACATATTTGAATACATTGTAAATTTGTTTTTTTTTCTCCAGTTCTTTTCATCTTTTATTAACATAACATTAAAGTCCTATCTGTAAATTGGATTTATTTAATTTATATGAAGTCAATTCAAAAGTTATGAAAAACATGTTTTAATTCTGAAATGTTTTGTTAGTGATGTACGGCGTATACTGTTTTCTCAGTCATCGTAACAAAATATATTTTAAGATCTTTATTTCACTTAAATTACTACTGTATATTGAACGCATTAGTTTAAAGAATGCAATGAATACAGTTTAATGAATTTATGAATATTTTACTACTATATAATGAATGACGCAAATGAGAAACATTCTTCTTCAGAAGCATTTTTGAAATTATTAGGCAGAAATGAAACTATTTGTATGTTATCTGAACCAACTATAATGAATTAAATATGTATTTTACCATATTCAAATGATTAATGACAGCATTGCCTTATCCATGCGGATGAAACTCTGTGCTTCAGTGCCAGGATCCTAGAAACTGCAATTGATGTGACAAAGATTGACGGATTTTTCTATATTTGAGAATATATACCTTTTTGTACTAGAATTCAAATTTCAACAGAATAAGTGTGCTCAATTAATTTTTAACTAAAGAAAAATATCATCAGCAGTTATTTGTGTTATAATATTGTTACGAATCTGTATTTTGCTCCCCAGCAATGTTAGTTCCATCGTAGACAAAACCGTTTTACTACCAGCTCTTTTGGATGCTGATCGCATGCCGGATCAATGACCGCGGGATTAAAGATAAACTTGGCGACTCGGCAACTTTTGCGACAATATGGATTATACTAGAATGTGCAGGAATTTTGGCGATATGACCAATAGCAGGCGAGTTATGCTTAATTATTCGAGAATCTTCTCTACCCTACTCCGGACACTATAAAAGGCCGGCAGTCCAAGCTGAAGACTGCCATTAAGAAAGTTGTATAATGATTCAACGACGAATTAATTGGATCGGTCTAAAGAAGAGCGAGAGTGGAGTGGAGCTCAAACAATTGATGGATTGGGAATTGAGCTGTGCATCGAGTTTTGGAGACAAGTATTGAGGCAGAATCGAGTCGTGTATGGAGTAGCCATTCGTATAATAGTGAGCCGGCAGTTTTGTGCAGCTAAAACGAGGAGACAGTGGAGCAGGCGTTTAGAGAGTTATAGTGAATAGATACGTGCATTTCCTCTTGCTGAATTCTGTCTGACCGCTTTGTGTCCTGTCATTGTTGTCAACTACCGATTACAACTTGTGGGCTACTCTTTTATATTATACTTTCTAAGTATATTGCTGTGTATCACTTAAGTACGCCATGGCTGTGTTTTGAAGTCTGTGTCTTTATGTTAATAAACGTCGTTATTTGTTAGTTAGGACTATTGACTTTATCACTATACACTCACTAGAAGCGGACCCGTCGTTTTAATTTAACGGGATAATTTGTTCGTGACATTTGGTGCCAGGAGTGGAGTTCGCAGTTTCGTACAATATTATATGCAATAATAATCAATAAATTACTATACAGTAATAATTACAGATCCATGGCACGGTAATCAAAGGAGTCGTCTTCGTTCATCATATAGTTAAACAGTATTCTTTGCATAACAAAAGCCATTCATGAAGTTCTCGTTTGGAATAATCTCTGAAATAAAAGATTTCTCAAAATTATCATTTCGGGAACAATATAATTGTTGAATCGCATTTTCCCAGTACGGTTAAAACCAATTCCAGTCTTTTTATTGCCAGAACCCATACTGAAATACGTCCGATGCCTATAGATCATCGCCTTTGAGGCACTACTTGTTCTTCAGATTATAGGCAATTTAGGCTGTGAAATATTAATGTGGAATGCATTTTTTTAAAAAATCACTTGTCTATACTTATAATAAAGCTCAATGTGTGTGTGTGTGTGTGTTGGCGCTCTACAGGTCAGACCATTCAACCTACAGCTACCAAATTTGGCACGTGTATACCTTGGAGGCCGGAAATGTGTACCTGGGGGTTATTTTTTTCGAATTTTTAATTAGAATTTTATTTATATAAAAATTAAGCGAAATTTTTGCGTGTTTCTGCTATTACTTCCGAAACTATTAGCGCACAAAAACGAGTTTTACATCAGGTTAAAGATCAAAATTTTATCTTTTAACTGATACCAATATTTTAACCTTAAAATTAAATTTCTATTTTTAATTAATTTTTAAATAAATATTTTAACTCTATTTTTCAACAATTTTTTTCGTACAAAATAAAAATAAAATTTAAGCTGCAAGAGCACGTTTCGCATTCATGGGAAAAGATTAGCTTTATTCAAAGTTTTGCCATCACATTGATTAAAGCTCCAATTAAAAATCAATTAAATCTTTTTGGAAATGAAATCTACAAAAATATAATAGTCAGCACGTGTCTGTAGGAAATGAAACAAATACGAAATATTATTTTTTCTAAAAAATAAATTTAAGAAAAATTATTTTATGATCTTTTACACTATCTATATTATTAATCCAATAAATCAATTATATTTTAAGGCAAGTTTTGTTTAATATGAACAGGATATACATTCAAATCATGGCCATACAGCTAATTTGTAAACCTTTAGTAATAGATACAGATCTGCTAAAATGGTCTAAATGGGTAATGATTATATTTTATGTAACTTGATTCAATAAATGCTCTAATAAATAACGAATTCTTGATTTTACTTAAAGCTTCAGCTGTGGAAATCACGTTTAACAAAATGTTCTTGAAACAATAATATTTTGTATAAAAAGAGTCAATTTCCAATCAACTAAATCAATCACTTAAACTGACTGATTTATGAAAATTTGAATATCACTATTCAATAAAAAAAGATAATTTTAGATTTTCCATCGATCGTTTCAAAGAAAATACGCCAATCAGCGCGCAGGTTTCTCAATATTAATTGGCCTAAGATTATGAAAATGTTGAGTTTTTCTAAATTTTTAACATTCAAAACTTCATAAATAAGTCTTAGTTGATCGTGGAAAATAGAAACATTCATTTATTTAAAATTTGGTGTGTCCAGAATATTTCTCAGAATATGATATCTTACTGCATTAAATTTAGACTTCATAATTTTTGAAATATATTTATAAGTCGGAACAAAATATTATTATTGATTTCATTTCAATCCTTTTGAAAGCAAAACTAAAAACTGAATTTCATGCTGAATCTGAGAAATTTTTGTTGAATTATTGTTTTAGATATTACATAAATTATGAAAAATACTTTGTAGTTAACATAAGACTTAAATACCGAGCGATTCTGTTTGCAGTACTCATATTCAATAATAATAATAATAATAAATAAATAAATAACGATAAAAATGATAAATAAAATAAAACGCTTAACGCTTTCATTAAAAAATATCTTTACATTAATTGTAATTTCAGCATTTCCATTTTAAATTAAAGTTGAAGTTTTACCGGAAATGACAACAAATTAGGAAGATATATATAGTAGATTGAACGAAACGATCTAAACAACAGTATAAGTTTGGTATGACTATTAAAATTTGAAGATTAAAAATGTTTTGTTTGAGAAGATATTAAGAGACAAGTTATTTGAAATATTTAATTGAAAATTGTAGCGAGCGGTAATACTGGTGAACCGGCTGGTCGCCAAAGGCGGCTAGTTATTTAATAAAACTGGAAAAAATAAATTAATTGAATAAGTCTGAAATATTACTAGAACACATAAATAGATACGAGTGAAAATTAAAAAGAGAATATACTGAAAAATAAAATCAGAAATGAAAATCCTGTTTTTAAATAAATGTCCAAATAAAGCATTTTTTATCTTAATTTTAATACTGGTAAAAGCAGGTGATTAATTGTTTGATGGATGAGTTTTAATTTAATATTCTTCAAAATTAATCATCCCAAATTGTGAATTACAATTAAAAATTATTAGAATTTGAAGAAACCTTGTATAGAAATAAAATTGATCTAATTAAAAAGATAATTTTTTGAGTTTTATGAGAACGAAAAAAACTATCTTTGGGAAGTAATAGATTGAGAAAGTATGATCTCCGATTTCCATAGGCAAATTATATTGATTATTCATCCAGAATTGGTTAGGCATAGTCTAGCGTGCAATTAAACTTAGTTTAATCTTCATTTCTCAATTTTTTTTACATCTTTTATCTAAGTCAATAGAGTTATTGTTCATAACTATATTCAATAATATTTTGCAGCTCCATTAATCAACAAAGCGTTACATTAAATTAAGATGCAAGCGTTGAATTAATTGCAGATGGAACGTTAAATTAAGTATATTGAAAAAAAAAACAATTTATAATTCCTTTCAAGATGCATTTCATAGTTTTTCATTGCAGATGTTATCCCTAAATAAATTGAAGTACTGTCCAAAAATATTTATAAACAATTTTACTCAATAAAGTTGTTTTAATAATCAAATTAATTATCAGCTAATAATTAAGATCATTAATTAGAAATAAAATATGTGAATACCTATCGATGAAAAGAAATTAGGTGTAAATGTTTGTGTAATTGCTCAATAAAGCTAAAAATTAGACTGTACAGTGTTTTTTTAACGAAAATTTTATATCAAGAAAAATATGATTAGTTAATTAATCAAATTAAAAAGGATATTAAAATAAATTTATCAAAAATACAAAATTAAATTTTCTAAATCATTCTTGATCTTATTATATTAAATATCAACATATTAAAACTACGTTTAACACCAACTGTCACCAAAATTTTAATGTCAGTAAGTTTGAAAATATTTTCTCAACTTTATTTAAGGTTACTACGTTAAAAAAATGAATTTGGATAAAAATTCGTTTTTTTTGCAATTTTAAAAAGTGGGTACGTTTCTTTGTTCAGTGATGCCTTTATTTTGCTTTTATGTCAATGAGAAGTCAAGTTATAGCAAACTATTGATATGTAAGCGATGATTATTTATAAGCATTTAAAAACTTGAGATGCATTTTCTGAAGAACGAGATTTTTCATAATTCTACTGCATGAGTATCTTTATATCTTTAAAAAATAATCAAGATGTATTAATGAAATTTATAATTAGTTCTCGTAAAGTTATGCAGAAAGTAATGAAATATGGATTTGATGTTGAATGCTGTAAACTAGATTGACAGTTCTTTAATATAAATATTGTAGAAAAAAATTCCAAAATTTCATAGATAAATTCATACATTAAGCGTAAAAATTTTATTTTTGAATTTAATTGTTAGATAATAGTTAGTTACACCCTAAGGTGTATTACACACGTAATATTGCAAAAAAAGTGAAATGAAATACTGTAACCTTTTCTCCCCTGAAGAAAATACCAGTTTTGGTAAATAAATGCTAAAATGTACATCAATATGTGCTTTTCATTCAAAAGCTACATATATATTGAAATAATTTTACTTTTTTCATCCTTTTATTACTATATTAAAAAGAAAATTCGCATAGCTATTAAATTATTTGCTTTTTTGAAAAATATCCACCACACCTAGTTGGGTACCACAAATATTAAAAAGTGAATTCAAATTATAAGAATAAATTCTTTACTATTTTCTTCATTCTAATAAGAATAACTAATTTAAACCATTTGCACAAAAATATAATTTTGTTTTTATCTAAAATCTTATGCTGTTATTAATCTATAATTGCAATGTTTATTATTATGTCTTTAATGAAAACTTCTATTTAAAAATGTCAGTTCTGTATTTCATAAAAGATAGTCGCTCGTAATAAAGAAAAATGCGATATTTGAAACCATTAAGCGCCCCAGTACGACCGTTTTCGTGTTAATGTAAGCTGACAATGGGAAAGCATTTAATGCATATAATCGCACTTCTCGAAACACTGGGCTTAAAATAATAATCCTCCCAGGTTTCAAATGGATATGTCGAAAAGGGTATTTAGACTCTTAATATTCAGGGTAAAATGCTTTAACAAGTTTGGTGATGAATTTAATCTGGCTCGCTGTCTCATCATTTTCCGAGTCGCTTATTTGTCTTGTAATGAGATTTCGTACTGAGGCCTTTTCTGATTGCATGTTAAGCATTTATCTCTTACAGCTAAGTTGGATGCGTGATTTATATTAGAAAATTTAGGGTGGTTGTATATTGAGAAATTATTTCTATGAACAGGCCAATGAAGGTGCTTGTTTTATGTCATATTTTGATGCAATAATAATTGATATTTTATATGTTTATAATAATAGTGTATTGTTTTAGATATTGAATGCAAAGTGATTTCATGATTCTGAGGATAATATAGCCTACAAAATAAAAGATTATATTGTAAAATATATACATATATTGAAAAAAAATCCACAAATTTTAAATTGTATTTAAGATAAATTTTAAATCTTTACTAAATTTTATAAAATTAAAAATTTCCTAAAAACATAATATTTTTCAAAAGTTTAAAAAATGGTCATAAATGAGGTTTCAGAGTAGATTCTCACATAACCTCTCCCTCTCATCCTTATAATTTAACATCCTTATATGAATTAAATTATCATCCAAATCAGGTTTAAACACTTTGCTGCAAAAGAATATAACTTTAAAACAATACAAATGTTTTTGAACTATTCCTAAGCAAAACATTGATATTCCATAGTTATTCAATACATGCAATGAACGTTTCTAGGAAAGATTGTTTTGTTTTAAATCGCTAACTACTCATTTAATGTTACTTAAAATGCAAAATTATGAAGTAAGTTGATAGAGACTATCTTCTTTATAGAATAAATCCCTGTCTTATACTCTTTTGATAAAATCGTTACAGACCACTTCTTTTATTCTATCTTTCTAATCAATCAATATATTAGTACGGTTTACAAAATATTAGTAAGCGTGGAAATAATATTAATATTTGTGTAAATAATACTAGTAATAATACTAATACTAATAATATTGGAAAAGTGGACGTTAGGTACAGCCATACAGTCAATCGATTTCTGTAACCAATATGGATAATATAACAAATTATTCTTAATATAAAAATTGAACAAAAATTGCAAATGTACTGAATATTTCTTCTTTCTTTTTCTCCATTTAATGAATTTCTTTTAAAATGCAACAAGCATTTTTGGACAAAGTTTTTTGATTTTGAATCGTGACGAAACAACGACGATCCACTTGTTGATGCTATCCTTCCTCAAATATTCGTGCCATGTCATATAATCAGGCAGATATTTAACCCTCGATCTTAGATTAATATTAACGTCTAGTTTCAAATTCTAAATTTTACATTGAATTCATTAGCAGCCTCACCCTCATCTTTGAAATTTCATTTAAAATATTATATAACTTGTTATTTTCCAGATTCGTAAATTTTAATTAATTTTCAAAGTCTAGACATCAATAATAAGATTTTCGCAGTTCTAGACTCAGAATAAAGTCCCAATGTTTCCACCAATTCACTTCAATTCTAAAATTTTCAAATAATTGCAACTGAAACTTACATATTCAATGCCTTCTTTAAAGCCTCACGATGCTCTGTGATATTTCACTTTAAAAAACGGCATAGAGAATATTACGAATTTCATTTGCACGTCTTTGCCGGATAATGAAATCTAACTAATTTTCAAAGTCTAAATTCCATGATTAAGATTTCAATACTAATATGCTCAAAGACTATTAATTAATTTCAAAATCTTACTTTACATTCACAAAGGACAACTATACATTCTGTAACAACTCATTTAAAACATGATGAAATGTATACTACAAATTGAATTTTTGTAGTTTTTAAAGTGCTTAACTCTTCACTAATTTTACTTTAGCATTTTAATTGTGAAGGTTCTTAACGATCTGAAGTTATTGTTTTGCATTTATTTCATTTCCTTTTATGTTATATGTTTGTCCTATTTCTTTTGTATTATGGGTTGGTCCTATTCTTTTGTGTTATAGGTGTTCTTGTTCTATTAGTTAAATTTTATTTTTTCGTATTTATTGGGCCGAAGATGCATTTGTGAAAGAAAAAAATAAAATAGAACAAGTAGTGAAATTTTTTTAAAGAAAGTCACACTGCCTTAAACTTCTAAATAATCTAAGACAACGGGATTTAATCAGTAATTTAAACCAGAATTTAAAAGATTTCTAATTTTGGATTGTTTATTTTTCTGTTTCCTTGAAGACTTTTAAGCCTATATGATATAAAATTTCCAGTCTATATTCACTTAATTCAACTCAGTTTTCTCTAATAGACATTATTTTAACTAACTGCAAAATAAATCCTATCGAATTCGTATAATTGCTCAAATCACTATTGCTTAAGGGTTAAATTAATCTTGAAATGGAATTCCCATCTGAATTGTCCATTCTCTTCTCTTTAGAAAATCAATCCTATTTAATGGTTCAAACCTATTATCTCAAACTAATTACTTGACTGAAATATGTGTTTAGGGATGAAATTCCATCTTAATTAATTCACTTAGAAACGAATAGAATAATGAAAATTCTTCCACTATCTATCCAAAAGTTTTGCGATTAGAAACCTGTCGACTTTTTGTCTGAAAATAAAACAAACCGAAAAATTAGACAATACAAAAGGGATATTTCACAATGGTATTATTCCCATTTCCCAAGATGAACATATTTCCAATAATTTTACATTAATATTGAAACATAGATTTAATAAAGGGCAATGCGGCTTAGATCGAATGAGTTGCACCCAAAAACATTTCAAATTTACTGTAAAGCATTTTATAGAATAAAGTTTGCATAATGTCCAATGAGATAATTAAGTTGATGATTCTAATTCAGTCGGCTTTACAATTAATTTCATTGCATTCTTGGTATATTTAATTTCAGGAGTTAGATATATATAGTAAAACATGATTTTCAAACCTTAATGCCTATATTATTGCTTTACTGCATCTTTATAAATTTTCGAAGAAAACGATTTAGAATGTAAAGGCAAGCTTATTCTTTTACCAACTATATTTTTTTAAGCAGAGGCAGTTGTCTCCCCAAAACTTTCTCGCATATTCTATAACCTTGTCATGCCAGAGAACGCCTTACATGATACCTGGTGTACAATCGTTCGATTCTAGTCCAGCACCTGGCGTACAATGAAATATTAACATTTGGCGTGTATTTAACATTTTGATTGAATCTATCGTGTGATACTTGGCTATTAATCCCTGGCATGCGTTAATAATATTAAAAAAAATCGAATTTCTGTTTTAGACACGTTTTATCTCATACCAGTGCAAAACTTTTGACGCAGAACTACATTTGTAGTCAAAAATTCTCATACAAAATTTGAGATATTTTTTAAGTTGTTGCGTTTCTGACTTATAGCGTTTACATATTCTTGAGAGTGCAGACCCACAGACAGTCAAGCCGTACCTGGAATTATCTAAAAATTTGGCAGGTGTCTATACTATAGACGTTATATCTGACTACCGAATCTTACCTATCTATCTTTTCTCCCTCAATTTCTGGTTTGACACTTAAATGCTTAAGTGACCAAATTTCCACAATAAAATATCAGTTTAAGAGCCTTTTTATACGGCTGTAGTTCAAAGACAGTTTGTTTAGAGATATTTGGAAAAAATCATACTTGCGAAATTGTTTGGATAATTTCGATCTCTTAGTGTGCATTCTCTAGCGTAAAAAATATTGATTACTTTGCTAGTAGTTTTACTTCAGTACACATTTACAGGCAGTTTTTATTTATTTTTATTTTTTGGAAATTTGATATTTTGATATATTTGTGATTCAAAAAGGGTGAAGAAAATTTGAAATATTTATTTCTAATGACAATATAGATAGAGACACATAAAATGTATCATTGGAGAGATCGAAGTTCAAACTTTTATTCCAAACATTAAGCATGAGTTCCATTCGTTATGTTGCAAGAGTTGAATAGGAAATGCATTTTCTGCGACATGTGAAGTTACTTTTCTTGATTATTGAACTCAACGATGTAAAAATCCAATCTCACAAATTTAAAAAGAAGTTGTCATAGGTTTTAATACACGCCATACCGTTGGGTACTCATTGTGACGTTTTCAGTTCTTTGCTACCTCTACTTGGGCATTGGCCTGATTGAAAGTCAATTAGATAGGCTGGAAATTTTCATTTGACATGGGGAAACGAACAAACCTTTCTTTTTTATATGCAACTAACTTCTGCAAATTTCTTTTATAAATTACAATTAAATTTATATCCAGGTTACGTGCGGCAATAGAATAATTAGTTTACTCTTTGGAAAACTCTTAGTATACAAAATGACTTTTATTCAAGCATCTTCATTTTTTTTTCATAAATAAATAGTATTCCCACTTATATCGAAATTACCGTAACACAAAAATTGAAATTTTGGATATTTATCTATTTAGTTGTGAAATAAACGTTTTCCATATGCTCCTTCTTTCTGACAATTCTGTACATACATGTATATTTGAAACTACTAAGTACTATAGCTGTACGCAACAACATTCACGATACTATAAGAAGTTGATTATGTACGAAAAATTTTAAATTTAAAATCGATAATTAAGGGATATTTCAAATGCTGAGATAAGTTGAAGAATAGATTGACAAATGAAGAATCCTTTGGGTTTTATCGAGGGTCAAACATGTAAAGTTAGTCACGTGGTTCCAGCACAATACCTATAACAGCCGGCATGACAACTATAAAAATGTAAAAATAATGTGTACAAAACTATAATAGTTTTTTCTTACCCGTTTTACAAAAGTAGAATAAATTTTTTCTTAAACAATTTTTATTAAAATAGTCAAATCCGCATTCTTGCGAGAAAAAGAATCAAAAGATTTGAGTACAATATATTGAGTAAATGTCTAATAATTGTCAAAAACATAATGGGATTCTTTTTGAAATCCTTTTATATTTGCGAAGTAAAATTACAAAAAAAGTCCCATACCCAAGTGTTCTGTTAAATATTTTTTGAGGTGCGAAATGCAAGAATAAAAATCTGAACATTTTCTTTTCTCTTTAAACACTAATGGGGGGAGAGGAAATGTGATTAAGAGTGCTTTTCCCTTATTTATTATGTCTTTCATACAACTGTGATTAAAAATAAATGCAGTTGAATATTGCGTAATGTACTGATAACATTTTTATTGTTATGATTTTTTTTTATTTTTAAAGACAGTTTACACTTTAAAAGTGAAGGGAAAATAAAATTTGCTTTTTATTGCTATTTTTGGAATATTTTCTTTTATGCTTTACTCTGTATCTCTCTATCATAGATCGATAAAAATCTAAGCATTAATCTTTAAATGTTACTTTTTATTTCAAACTTTTGTCACGTATTGGATTCCAAAATGAGAATAAACGACATTTTAACATATTCTGTGAGGAGTTTTAAAAATCAAACGATAAGACAAAACAAGCCATTATGGAGAAAGCTCCATTTTGTACAATAAAAATGAGTTATTCTTTCAAGATTTGAATTCCTTTGATATAAACAGTAGCAGTCTGCATGACCTTTAGAAAGTTGTGGTTTTGTGAAGGATATATTTATAATATCAGTAAAATGTTTCTTCTAATTTACTTCAACCAATTTTAACATTTTGAAAAGAATTTTCTATCTATCGATATATACTGCTGAACAATTTTTGGAAAAAAATGATTTTATTTTTAATATTTGCCATTCCATTATTATAACTATTTATTTTTTATAATTTAACAGCTTTCTTGATTTTAATTATTATCTTTTTTTTAAAAAATTAGTTGGATGTAACAGTTTGTCCCATAACCGGAGCATTTGATTATTTTTCTTAAATTTGTCCTCTTTATTAAAATTTTTTTACCATTTTTTATTAATTAAAATGTATAAAGCATTTGTTAATTACTAACCGATAGTTACATTTAATTATATCAATCGTATTACAGTAGAATAAAGAAAAAAATATTTAACCAAGCAACATAGAGATTATTTCGCGTTAGAATCACAATGAGCATAAAAAATATAGCAAATTGCTTCCTAGCGTATGCATTTTATATCCATATTTCTTAAATCATGCGTTTAATATATTTTTCTTCCACAGAATCCGGATTTGGTCAATCATCAGTGGCAAATGGATTCCAAACAGGCCACTGGAATTAAGTATTTGAATACAACTCTTGGAATTTGGTGTATGCTGAATCTGTCAAGCATCCGATCGCTGTTCAAAATTACGCAGTTTTTCCAAAATAACCTCTCTATTTAGCCTACTTATTTCTCACTCTATCCATCGACACACACATATATGATAGACAGAAATATTTAGTGAAATGATCTAATTTCTAATCTATATCTATATCTATACTTATAATAAAGCTCAATGTGTGTATATGTGTGTGTGTTGGCGCTCTACAGGCCAGACCATTCAACCTACAGCTACCACATTCGGCACGTGTATACCTTGGAGGCCGGGAATGTGAACGTGGGGGTTATTTTTTCGAATTTTTGATTAGAATTTTATCTATTTAAAAATTAAGCGAAATTTTGGCGTGTTTCTGCTATAACTTCCGAAAATGTTACCGCACAAAAAAGATTTTTACATCACGTTAAAATTTATCTTTTAAATGATATCTTTTAAATGATACCAATTTTTTAACCTTAAAATTAAATTTGTATTTTTAATGAATTTTTAAATAAATATTTTAAATATATTTTTCAACAATTTTTTTTCGTACAAAATAAAAATAAAATTTAAGCTGCTCGAGCACGTTTCCTATTCATGGAAAAAAATTGGTTTTTTTCAAAGTCTTGAGATCACATTGATTAAAGCTCCAACTAAAAATAAATTAAATCTTTTTGGAAATAAAATCTGCAAAAATATAATTTTCGGCACGTATCTGTAGGAAAGGAAACATATATGAAATATTATTTTTTCTAAAAAATAAATTCAAGAAAAATTATTTTATGCTGTTTTACACTCTCTATATTATTTATCCAATAAATCAGTTATATTTTAAGGCAAGTTTTCTTTAATATGAACAGGATATCCATTCAAATCAGGGCCACACAGCCGATTTGTAAGCCTTTAGTAAGTCACAGATCTGCTAAAATTGTCTAAATGGAAAATGATTATATTTTATGGAACTTAATTTAATAAATGCTCTAATAAATAACGAATTTTTGATTTTAGATTAAGCTTCTGCTGTGGAAATTAAGAATAACAAAATGTTCTTGAAACACTAATATTTTAAATAAACAGAGTTAATTTCCAATCAACTAAATCAACCACTTAAACTGACTGATATATGAAAATTTGAATATAACTATTCAATAAAAAAAGGATAATTTTAGATTTTCCATCGATCGTTTCAAAGAAAATACGCCAATTAACGAGCAGATTTCTCAAGATTAATTGGACTAAGATTATGAAAATGTTGAGTTTTTCTAAATTTTTAACATTCAAAACTTCATAAATAAGTCTTAGTTGATCGTGGAAAATAGAAACATTCATTCATTTATTTAAAATTTGGTGTGTCCAGAATATTTCTCAGAATATGATATCTTACTGCATTAAATTTAGACTTCATAATTTTTGAAATATGTTTATAAGTCGGAACAAAATATTATTATTGATTTCATTTCAATCCTTTTGAAAGCAAAACTAAAAACTGAATTTTATGCTGAATCTGAGAAATTTTTGTTGAATTATTGTTTTAGATATTACATATATTATGAAAAATACTTTGTAGATCACATAAGACTTAAATACCGAGCGATTCTGTTGCAATACTCATATTCAGTAATAATAATAATAAATAAATAACAATAAAGATAATGAATAAAATAAAACGCTTGGTTTTATTTAAAATATCTTTATATCAATTGCAATTTCATCATTTCCACTTTAAATTAAAATATAAGTTTTACCGGAAATGACAACAAATTAGCAAAATATATATAGTAAATTGAAGGAAACGATCTAAACAACAGTATAAGTTTGGTATGACTATCAAAATTTGAAGATTAAAAATGTTTTGTTTGAAAATCTATTAAGAGACCAGTTACTTTAATTGAAAATTGTAGTGAGCGGTAATACTGGCGAACCGGCTGGTCGCGAAGGCGGCTAGTTTGTTAATAAATCATATATCTGTTTAGTTTAAAAGCCTTAAGGCATGAAAAGAATTTTATTTCCAAAAATCTCGTTTTGTTTTAAAGCATTTTCTGAAATTTTGTACTTTCATAAATTTTGTATTATTGAATTCCATAGCATTTCTAATATTTTGTGTAAAGCATAGCTTTAAGTCAAGACTTTTTTTTACAAATATTAAGTTTAATTTTATTACAAAATTCTATTATGTAAAAATGAATTTATGGATTATAATTAATATATTACAAATTATTTTATAAACGGAAATCGTTTGGAAAATAAATTACTGCAATTCACATAATATCTGAAATTTTTTTTCCGCCATCTCACTACCAGAAAACAACACTACTACCAAAGAAATATTTACTAAATCAATTAATTACTAAGCAATTTGTAAATAATAATAATAATAAATATTAAAATAGTGTAGGGGTAAATACATCCTTCTGCCTCTTAATGTATGAGAGATCATCTGAAATATTTTTATTCTTCTTAGCACCAAATAACAAAATAAAAGTCATTTTAATATATTAAAATTTATTGCTACATTTTAAAACATCAAATTATTGCTCTAGTTTCTCTTATGTATTTAATAAAAGGACTTTTTCTATTAAGCTCAGTAGTATAATGAAGTATGACTTTTAGATTTCCCTTTGACCGAATGCATCTACAACTCAATATACATTTATAATTTTTTTGTAAAGAAGCTTTAATTCTTTTATATAACTTATCAATTTTTTAATAGATCTTTATGTCATACATATTTATAGATAAACATGTAAAATATGAAACTACTGATTTATTTATTTTAAAAGCAGGTAATTATTTGCGAATTTAATGCAAACATTTTTAGTAGAAGTTCCCAGTAGTATATTTTGACAATTTTTAATAAAATATTGTTCAGATAGGATATATTTTGTTTCTTGTATTTTAAAAAAATCAAATTTTAACAACAAGTACTTTACAAAGAAAAAATGTTCCCTTTTTATTTAATAGAAGCTTAAAATTTACTTGTTAATATGTAATAAATTCTACTAGAAAAATAAGTTAATATATTCAAAGCAACTAACTTAAATAAAAAGGAACGATCTATAATTATGAAACCTCTTTTTTTTATATTCCTCTATACAACTGAGCGAAGCAGAGTTGGAATTCATTAAAAGTACCAAGGAAATAAAAATCTTCTTTTTAAATAGAGAAACTGAAATAGCTGAAGTTTATTAACTCAGATTTTCATTTCAACTTCTTTCAGAAGGACATTTTTATTAAAAGTCATCTAAAGATTGGTCAGTTAAATAAGCTACTAAAATTTATAAGAAAATATTAAAAAATTATATACACTAGGAATTGAGAAGGCAATTCTTTTTTTGTTCAATAAGTTATTGAAAAGAATAATGATGTTAAATATTGCAAAACTCCTTCCGTTTTAAATTTAATTTCATAAAAAAAAACACATTTTGGAATTGCTTGCATTGTTAAGTTTGTTATTTCTTTGGTTAATATTTGGTTTCTTTGCCAATATTTGTGGTAATGAGGTGTTCGGAGCCTACACGGAATATCTGTCTTTGAATTGTTTTGTTTAAAATTCAATTATAAGACACTTTACTAAATTGAATGCTTGGTTCTCATGAAAAATGTTCTTTAGTCCAAACTAGGTTTTTATCAAAATTCTAAATTAGAATTTAATACTTTTCTAAATTTTAATTAAATATTTTCTTCTGTTTTTGGAGAGAGATTGAAATAGAAGAATTATAGCTTCATTTGAATTTACTGTTCGTTAAGTCGATGATTCAGGTTTCTCCATTGTTGAATAATTAGTTCCAAATTTCTAAATTGATTACTAAGATTTCAAACTAGGGACTATGAGTAATAAGTTCCAGAATGAGTAAAATTTAATGTAATTATATCTTTAGCACTTTAGCAAACAATTCGAAAATTGAATGGTCTTACTTGATATAATTGAATGATTTAGGATTATCCCATGTTTTATTATTTACGCATGGGAATTGATTGGCTATCGAATCATAGAAACATTGTCCACTTTTAAGAATCAGCCTTCATCAATCCTTTTCTTCTGATTGAAACACTTTCTTTCGAGGATATCAGTAAGTATATCCTATGGAATGAGAGGTCCTTATTATTGGATATCTAAATATCCCCCCCCCCCACACACACACGCAAAATATTTGAGCTGAAAATAATAAAATATGTAAATAATTTCAAAGAGAAAATTTTGTAAAAACAGTATAGATTCAGTTGCGACTTTCTAACTAATAACGTAATGTGAAGCTACAACAAATACAAAGAGACAGGGAGACGGCAAATACACATGTAATATATTAGAATAAAATTGAGAGAATTTTTCTTAGGCATACATTTCAATTTTAAAAAATCACAACTGTGATGAAATAAACTGCAATTTCAAATTATAGAAAAAGAAATTATTTTCAAATTATCTTTTGTGCTTGGTAAATCAACAGTAAAAAAGTTACAACCTTCTTTATAAAATTTATTACTCTTTCATTGGCAATACTAAATAACATATCAATAGCTGATATTTTTATAGATTCTTTAATAATAAATTTAAGCTCTATGTAATAGGCAATTTTTATTTTATTTAAAATTCATTCCTAGCACTGCAATGATATATTTGCTTTGAATGCCTCTCAAATGTAGATAGTTGATTACCGATATAGTATGAAAAGTTGTAAAATTGTTATAGAATTTATAAATCGTATTACAATTGTTATAGAATTTGATTTTCAATTTTCTTTTATCGAAGAAAAAATCAGCAGAAATTTTAGAAAACTCCAGAATAACATAAAAAAAATCTAATACTTCTTTCGGATTGGTCATTTTAATTTTTATAATAATCTTGATTTAATCGTGTTTAGTTAAGAGGTTAGTTAAATTCGCTATGGTTGAAATGAACTTCTTAAATTAATTAAATTGTGGTTCCACTTGATTTAAAAAAAGTTTCAATTTGAATGTTTATTAAAAAATATTTAAGGAATATTAGTTAAGCATAATTTTTTTTTATTACACTAAGTGAGAAAATTTAAAATTCTTGGAATAATATCGCGAAAGTATGTGATGTTCTTCAAATAAACTCATATTTTGGATACATTCTTATTATATTTAATACAAATGAATGTTTAGAAAGATTCTAATGCTAATTATTTTGTTTTTAATCCTTCAGAGGTGGGGAGGGTGAGAGGCAAAGGGAACGGCGAGAAGAAAAAAATAATTGTAAAAAACAAGATATCTGGATTCGAACTTACATACGCAATATATTGGCAAATATTTATTAAGTTCAAGATGTAAAAAAAACCCAACTAAAACGGAAATTCTTATCAACATTCTATTATTTTTTAACATTTATTTATTCGCTAAAAGTTCGAAATTAATATGTTGTCAAGAAGTACTTAGCATCGCTTTTAAATGTTTTTAGGTTCTTTGTTTCAAGAAAATCAAAGCTATTCAATTGATAGCTACATGACACTAAATAAACACTGTGAAAAAAGAAAAGATTCGAATTCCGATCCCCATTAACACTGAATTTTCTAAAAAAATATTATATTTGGAAATAAAGAGGGGTTGCTGTATAATGGTTATTTTAACAAGTAAATGTTTTTGTAAAAATTAAGGCTGTTTGTCAAAATAAAATCGGGCTTACAAACAAAAAAAATGTTGATTAAAATGTTTTAACAAGTAAAGACAATATACAAAATGCATGGCAAGGTACACGGTGAAAAAAGAAAGGAAATGAACTTACATGCCAGATTCAAGCTGTAATGTAGATTATGCAACATACGGAACTATCTTGGATAATTTCAAGAGCTACATATTACGAAAATAATTTGTAGGCATTTTAGTTTTTAATCAGCTTTCAATAATTCATTGAAAGTAAAAACTCTGAATGATGTCGTCAATTTTAATGAAGAGGCAATCTCCTTTTGAAAGTTATACAAATGACCATCAGTAATTCCGTTTGCCCTAGAATTAAAAGTTAATGCAAAACAGCCCCATATGAACGATAAATATTTGATAAAATCTGGTTGACAATACCAGATCACTGTAACCTCTAGCACTGATAATTTAAGAACCGGTGCTTTCCAATTAATTAATTAGTCTTTAGAAGCAATTCCTTTAATTATGAAAATCATCTTTCTGTATTTCATATTTCTAATATCACAAAAGTTTTGTTCAAGGAGAATTTATCTTCATTTCTGTTGAATATTTGTGTTAGGAATAATAAATTGTTGAAGAGTTTCAGTAGAATATCATTTGATTGCTAGTTTTGCTTCTAGTATGATTACTCTAATTTTTATCGGCGTCCTCTCTTTACTTTAGATAATTTTTATTGATTATAATAAATTTGGAAAAATTCAGCTTAGAGATTTTTTTGTGTGTGTGTTAAACGTGAAACGATAAACCGCTATTATAGCTAATAAAAATAAATTAATAATATCCTACATATTAAAACATTTAATTAATAAATTAAATATGAAATTGTAATCATGAGGGTTATTTAAAACTCCTTACTACAAAGGCTACATTTAATAAATCTAATAGTAAAATCCAATTTAAAATTATCCTTAATATTAAACTGAGAATTATTACAAATATGAACAAACTTAATTTTTTTATTTTAAAACTCATAATGGAATTTTATTTGAATCGAAAATTACATTTTTCTTTTTTAATATCTAAACAGATAGATTTATAGATTTCTCTCAAAGTATATACTTGTATAGATTTTATTACTATAACTGAGTTACTTGATAATGAATGAATTTATCAATACCTGAATTTATTGATTAACGTGCTTTATGCTTGAAATAGTACATCTGATGCTTATTTAAACTATTTAAATAATTATTCGATAAATATTTTCTGAAGTTAAATGTATATTATACGATTCCAAAAAATATCTTTAGGACATATCCTTATTTTCTATAATTGCTTTATTGTTATAACAGCAAAGATTAATAACTGGTGATTATTCCGCTCCAAGCGTCACTTCTAAAATATTTTTCTCCAAGAAATCTTCTCCGCGTATTGCTTTATTTGGCAGCTGAAGATATTGCACGGAAAGCCAAATTAAGCCAAAATAATTACTGAGTGATGACATGAAAATGGGAGTAAAACGTTTCCACTCAAATGAAGATCACGGAAGGCATTAAATCATTCTTTTTCTTGCCATTTAGTCTTTGGGGGAAGCTTTATATAGTATCCTAAACTTTACTAAGCATGTCATTTAGTTAAAAGTTGAAAAGTTGCCCATGAAGAAAAGACAGAAATATTCATTGTGTTATGGACATTTTTTTGCCAAAAAAGAAATATATATATATAATATTAAAAAATTTTAAAAAAATTAATAATTTATGTACAATGAGAAAAAAAAAATTGTTGTCATAATAGAATTATTTTTTCGAACAAATATAAGATTTTGTTTTAATAACAAGTGGTCTTAAAATGTTCGCACACAATGGATGTTATAAATTTTATGATAAACTAACACAGGTTTAAAAAGAAAACAGAAATATTCTGCAAATGTAAAGTTTTTCAATTTATGATTTATAACTAATTGTAAACGTCATTAGGCAGATATTTTCTCCCTCGTATCGCATACAAATGTGGATCTTGGGTCAAACCAAGATTGTTCGGCAAGTCATTTGTGAGCAATAGTAGTGAAATATAGTGAATAATTGGCGAGAATTTCCCATTTTTATTGAATTTATTGTCTCATAATTGGCATTTATTCCCAGACATGAGGTTAGTATATAATCATAGGCTGACAACTCTGACCCGCCCGAAGGTACAAGGGAAAACTTGAATGATCGGACCACCGCGACAGCAACACTGGCGGGAATTGCGATTGAGTCCTGAGTGCCATCATCGGCCACGGTACAACCCTACCCTTTCTAAGTACGCCCCGTTATTGATGGGAAGTAATTCCCTCCACCAATCCTTTTGTATAACCACAAGGTTGATGAGAACCAACCACCATACCGGAAGCTTCACATCCTCAATTATGAGGTGCACCCAATGAGAAGGAGTTAATTTATAAATACACCAAAATCAAATTTGCATAAGGATACTTTATTTATGACTGATTGAAACTAAAATTTAACTTAAAACTACAATTCTCATTTTCAAAAGTATACAGGAAGTTTATTTCAGTTATTGCGTTTTTGAGTTATTGCGCTTGTATGCTTGCGAAAGATTCAGCCAATAGACAATCAACTCTCAGAGATATAGTTCAAATATTAATAAGAATTTTCATTTTAGATGCTTAATCTGTGTACAGAATTTTATTTATTTAGCTCTTTACGCATTGAACTCATCATATTCAATTTTATCCAGACCACATCAGGTCAGATGATCAGACATAATTCCTCTGAATGTATTTGTTCATTATTTGATAAATCCAAATTTTAAATAACATTCGTCTAGAAAAAAACATCATGTTCATAGACAGACAAGCATAATCCCAAAATCATATTTTTAGGAATCAGGTAAATGTTAAACTTGGAAATTCATTAAAAACTAGACTTCGAATTTCTTGATGATTACAACATTTTCTCTTCATATGTAACATAAGCAAAAAAAAAAAAAAAAAATGTCCGTCTTTTCTCTTTCATGTAATATTAGTTTTCTCGACTTGGTTAAAAATAACTAAATCCTATAGAAATATTATCTTTGATTTTTTAATTAATAAAATTGCATAAATATCGAAATAACTGGTTAGCCAAAATTAGATGTCAAGGCTATGGGCCATGAAAAATTGATTTCTGATCAAAAAATGATACAATACTCTTATTTCTTGATACGTATTATCAATATAACCGAAAAGAGCATTGACTTGACTTTTCTTATTCGCTAATAATTCTTCAAGATAGTTTGGTATTGTAACTTTAGTATGGTATGGTATGACAACTATAGTATGTTGTGAAAATATCTTCTTTACTGAATACTTTCTTAAAAATTGAGCCTAATAATAATGTCGTAATGCCAGAAAATATTTTTCAAAACTATGATATGTCCAATATCATTTCCGATAAGCGACAAATAAATTTATGGCGAAAAGTATTTTCCCGTGGTTGCCATCACGCATTAAGGAATCTGAACTTGATTTGAGGACTATTATTTACTACTCCATATCCTCATTAATCTCTTGAAAATACAATTATTTAGAGCATTAATGGAACATAACGAAAAGATCACAACCACTTTGAACGCCGACAATTCTATAAAAGAGATGTCAACTCTAAAGTTAGAGTTGACATTATTTCAGCGTTTGTTAATATTCATTCCAAAACGTTTCACAATCTTATTGAGTCATTGTCATTTGCAATCAAATGCCGATATGGATAAATGCATTATTATAGATTATTTATCTTTTTCATTATATGCTTGTCCAAAAACAAAAAGAAAAACCAAAAATGTGATCTCTCAATAATTTGAATTTCAGATATTTAGGAGACTTTCAGATTAATCTAATTTTAAAACTTCATGTATTTTTTATACTTTTAACTTCATCTGATTTAATATTGAGAAGAAATTAGAAACATTAAAAATTAATATTAAAAATATGATTCTTTATTAAACCTTCTATTACATTATAAGAACTATCTCCATATATTTATGCTTGAAGGCATGCGAGCGCGTGTGTGTGTGTTTGTTATCTGATCCTTCTTCATTTAGCAAATATTAGGTTTTCATTGATCAGAATAGGGAAGGAAAGTTGACATTGTTGACATTTAAAGACATTTTCTTTTACTAAAAAATTGAATTACTGAAGCAAAAATAATTTTCCGTAGTTGAAGTCTACTATAAGAATATTTTAATAAAATGCAAATTTGTAAATTCTTTACATTTCTCAGATTTCAGCCATAATTTAAGTAAATTTTTTTACCTTGAACTTTTAAAATGCAACGTAATTTTTACCATACGTATGAATTTTATTGTTTATTATCTATTCTTATTCTTAATCAATGTTATATGCATAGAAATGAATTTTTCTATAAAATATTTAAGCTGCAATATATTTTAATATTGAAAAAACTATGAATTAACTCTGTGGAATTCATTTTGTGTTATTTAAAGTTTAAATAAGAAAAATTGTTATATTATTTAGGAAAAAGCTATTATTATAGTTTTTTTTTTCAAATTACACCAGGATTTATTTTATTTGAAACAAATTAAATTTGCTTTTTGATAAAAAAAAAAAAATTATTATATAAATTTATATGTTCATAAATTTCATTGAAAATAACTGTTCACAAAATGCATTTCAAAAGATAACTGTAATAATTATTATGCTAATTATATATTTGTTTAACTCCATAAACTTCTTTGTGTAAAAAAATAAGACAAGTCTTAGTTTTTGTTAAATTTATGATTTAAAATGATGCATAAGAAAATAAGGAATATATAAGAATCATCTTGATGTTGCTGCCATGTTGTCAAAGAAGTCATCTCTCTTTTTATCTATATCCGGAAATAGAAAAGGAAAAAGAAAACCTCCATCCTTTTAATTTCCATGACAAAAAATGTATCACAGTTGTTGGTTTGTTTTTCCATTCTTGAACACGAAGAAGAATGCGAAATGTCTTTACATAAACACATTTTTTTTTTTTTTTTTTTTTTTTTTGCAGAAAGAAAAGTGTATCAGATGATAAACTAGGTGAACAATGACATATTTTGAGAATCGAATCTTTAACAATCTTCAACTTCAATTAGATTTAAATCTTTATTAAGAAATTATTCTTCAAATCCCTTGAACTTGAGGTGAAAGCAAATACTTCTTATTCTTGTTTCCATATGGAGAGTAATTCTGATATAATTTGAAAAAAAACATAATAAATATATATTGACAAAAATTCTAAACAAATTAAATTATAAAATTTTTAATTTTAATTTTAAAGAATTCGATAAAACATTTTAAAATGAGTAAGATCAAGTATTAAACTAAAATAAAAAAAATTATAAAAAATGAAATACATTTTCTATACGAATAAAAATTTAGATGAATTGAAGTAATATTATTGAATTTTAGAATATGTTTAGGATCAACATATTACAAAAAATCACACATTTCAAATATAATCAAAAATTTTAAAAAGCTTTTTAAATGACATAAAAACAAGCTGTAAAGAAATACTAACATAAAAAAATAAAAAAAATCTGTTTGGTTTATTTCTAGTAGGAAAAAAACGCAGACATTAATCTTCAGTGAAAGCTTTTTAATATTTAATTTCTTTAAATTAGGCAAGGAAGAATGAACTCAATGAAACTTACTCACGTAGTCCCGATAAAGGTTTTATTCCCGTCTTTTAATTGATTTCTTTAAATTAAACCAATAGGAATGTCCTCAACGAAACTTACTCGCATAGTCACAATAAAGGTTTTATTCCCGTCTTTTAATTGATTTCTTTAAATTAAACCAATAGGAATGTCCTCAACGAAACTTACTCGCATAGTCACAATAAAGGTTTAATTCTCTTTCCCCTACATAAAATTGTGGACCCTGGATATGACCACGAATGTTTTGCATAGCATTAGCGAACTATAGTCCCAAAAAATAAAACTTAATTCAAATCTAGCATTTCTACTGAATCTATCCATGAATATGCATTTCAAACATTTTTTTCATTGGATCGATTGAAAACCAAGATTTGACACTGAATTACGGTTATAATCGTAAGTTCATATAATGCACTGAATTCATTGAATACATTCATTGCAGTTATAAGTCATTACTTTTATATGAATGTGAAAATAAAGACAAGCAGATCGCCAAGTCTTTAAAAGATTTGTTTCAAAACTTGATTATAATCAGCATTTTAAATGTTAAGATTTTATCACAAATTTTACTGATAGAGCTCTTTATATTTTGCCATGATTGCATTCACTGGCACTTTCTTAATGACGCAAATCAATTTCTTTCAAATATATTTCTTTCAAAATTTCATAATCTATAAATGATGTTTCAATTCCATATGCTAGATTTCATTCATCTATTTTAAAATTATTCTGAATTATCGTGCTCAGAGACTATAAACAGACATTAATGCCGAAAATGTGATTTTTAAATGTAGTGAGCCGCGAATCGTGGAAATTTGTCAAAATCTCGAGTTCGAATTCTTTGATAATTGTAATATTTTCTCTTAATGTAAACGAAAGCGAAATTGTAAAAAAAATAAACATACATTAAAATATGGTTTATTATTACGATTTTGAACAACATTTTATTAGTTATATCAGTGCATGTTAAAAAATTTCAATCTTTATATTACAAACCAGTAAAAGTGATAAACATAAAGAAAAATTCAGATTTGAGAGTAAAACATTGAGAATAATTTTCTTTTCTTCATTCATGTTTTTTTTATGACAAATTTTACTAAGTTAAGAAAGATAAATTTTTAATTCTAAATGATAAAAGACTAAAATACATTGTTCACAATGCCATTCATAAAATTTATTGAAATCGGCAATATAATCTGAAATAATAAGAGCGATCTATGATTATGAAAGTCTATATTTATACCTATCCCCCTTAATTCAATGAAATAGATTTTGAAATTCTTTTTAATAAACCAGGAAATGAGAATCATCTTTTTATAAATTGAAAATTCTCAGCAGCAATTTTATTAGCATAGATTTTTATTCTAATTTTTTAAGATGTTCTATTTTCATTTGTTATCTTCAGATACATTTATGAAAAGGTATTTGGAGATTGCTTCAACAAATGATCAAATAAAACTTATAATAAATACAAATGATATGTAATAAAATTCAAGAACTCGGTTCTTTTGTTTCAGCTAGTTATTTAAATGAGAAATGATATTAAAATTCGTGAACTTTCTTTCATATTAAATTCAATTTTTGAATTATTAGAGAAATGTCTTCAATATTAAGCTCAATATTCTATCAGTTTTATTTAATTTCTTCTTCAACTTCTGTATTCGTGACGTACGCGTTTATGATGAAGATTTCTCTTGTTGAAGCTGTATGCAAAAACACAAATTATAAAGCTTATTATTAAAGTGAACTCCCTGCATTTCATTCAAATTTTTTCGAAGTAAAACTCCTATTTGATAGCGTAATGTATTTTCATGTGAATATGACATGATCTATCTTGTTGTTTGTTGTGACATGCTATATGTAAAAATTCTATGCAAATTGATCATTATACATAGGGTTAGCAAATTGGTTATATAGTTGCTATAAAAGTAGATGGTTCTCGATTAATAAGTTTTATTTTAATTTTAAATTGAATTGTCAATACAAAGTTCAATCAAAATTTGTAATTTTTTCGTCAATGACTTTCGTTACTTTCCAAAAGAGCCGTTTTAACATGAATTTAAACTTTTGATTGGCAAATGGTGGAAGGCTGTAGTAAAAACATTTTTGATTGTGCATTATAAGTAACTAGTTCTATGCACAATATATTAATGCGTATAATGTTAAATGTGTTTACATTTCTTTTAAAAACTTTGTTTAATTAATAAATTTTTATTAGAAATTTATGTTAGTTCATTTATTTAAATTGTGTGTGTGTGTATGCGTGCGTGTGCGTGTGTTGAGTTTTGACAGATCGTATTATTTGAAACAAAATGAAACTATTCTTGATGTTAGGAATGTGAGCATTGAACTTTTTTTTTAATTTCTTGTTAATTCAAAATTGTGTAAGCAGATTTGCTATTGTATAATATTTTCTATTTTTAATCGATCTATTAAAATATTTTAACATATTTTACGATATTGCATTTAATTGTTGAATTGATATTCAAACTATTTTCATTGATACTGCTGAAATTTCAACCTGGCTTTTATCCATTGTTGATGACCGAAATTTGGAGATTCCGCTTATTTTTACATGTTCTGTAGGTTTCAGTATAAGGTACGATCCTAATAAATTGTTTTGATTATAAATAATTAAAGAAAAATTTCAGAATGTAATGTTGTTGAAAAATTTTAAAACTACGTCCCATTTGGAATGCTGCTTATCTTTCCAGTAATATAATTGGATGCATAAAGCTATAAATGGAAAATTATTCAAATAAATATAATAAAATAGTCAGAAAGTTTTAAGGATTTTAAATTAATACGAGCTCTAATCTTAAAAAAACTAGTTAAAATATTTTGCCAAGGATCATATTACAAGAAACTTTCAATTGAAATTCTTAGTAACCATTTATTCCAATGAAAAAATTAAGTGACAAGTAAAACTTACAAGTCTTACTTACTTATTTATAAGTAAGTAAGATATTTTCCTATGATTTAAATACATTTTAGTGATTTTGTACGACTTATTTTATATTTTAATCTAAATTAATGGACTTATTCGGAAAATTATTTATATGCGTTAAAAATACAGATATGCAATATCGTTGATTCGTTTTATTAGAATGTTTGGGATTTCAAGCAAAGAAAATTTATGGGAGGAATACACTGTAAACAAGAACTAAACGGCTCTGAGCAGTTTTGTTGTTTTTTTACATATCAATTCTTTACGGAATTCCACTAGCAATTTTTACGTAGTTATTTTTGATATTTTCTTAACATTTCATATATTAAGGACTTGAATATTTTATTGTAAATTCTCTATCTAAATTTCATGGAATAATGTAAGATCGTTTAACCCCTTACCTGCCGCGGGCGTATATATACGTCTCCCTAAGTCAATGTGTTAACTGTCCCCAGATTATATATACGTCTCGGAACTATATACGTATATATATATACGTGGCACTGGGGACCGAATTTCGCAAGTTATCCTCAAGAGGTAAGGGATTAAAGAAAAAAAATATATTTAATAATACTTTTATACCAAGATTTAAAAATTGACGGCACTCGTCGTTTTAAGAATGCAACGAAACTAATTTGTTATTTTTAGCCCTTGAAAGTTGCAAAACTCTATCGATATCTCTTTATTTTCATTAAATATTTATATTATCCATTATGAAAGAAAGTTAACTTATAAATGATACAGAAAGATGCTTTCCTGGTCCTTTAAAAATTATTTGAGAGAAATTTTAAAGAATCTTTTTAAAAAATTAAGAAATTATATTTGATATCAATTTTCCAATTTTATCCTATCAGAAGATGAAAGCTAATATTTACTATATAACATAATTAAAGCGTCTCGGAAATGAGTGATTGATAATTTTAGAAATAATTTGTTTCTTACTTTAAAATTTAATGTTCCATTTAATTCCTTTTAATATTCCGTATTTTTAACTATTAAGTCTTCATAATTTAAGTTTTCAGAATTTTTTTAATTTAGTAATTTAAAGGAAAGTTTTATTACTGCATTCAAATAAGTTCTTCCTTGTGATTTTATGATAAAAAAAATTTGATTTAAAATATTCTCAGTAGAATTTTTTGAAAGTATTTAATATTCGATTAAAGCCAAAACGAAACTTATAACTAAAAAAGTAATAGGAAAAAAATATAAATTTAAAAAATAATAAGAATAGATATTGTGAAAAAGAACTTATAATTTTTGAAAAAACTTCTTAATGCTACTTCGTAAATAAAATGTAAAGAGTTTTATTTATCTTTTAGATCATCTTATGAAGAGAATAAATCATTAATTTTATAAATAGTTTTCATAATTTCTTATATTCTTTTTTCCAATAATTTCCTATTCGCATAGTTTTGCATATGATACTTATATTTTTGGACCTTTTTAAATACAGTTTTCTCAAGATTGACTTTAATTTTCTCAAATTCTGAAAAAGCAGTTAAGTTCACATTTTCAAAACAAATTTCATTTATATACTTGCTGTTTGCTTACCATTATTTATTAAATATTTGCTGTTACAATAAATTTTCAACTTAAATCTTGTTTATTCTAGGACAATAAACATTTATTCGCTGTTGCTGCATTTTTACTCTATAAATAACAAGAAAGCTCTATCAATAACATTTTAAACAGTTGTAAAATGGAACATATTTTCTAATTTCATAAATTTCTAACTTATTTTCTTTCTTGTGTTTGAATATGAATTTTTATATTAAGAATAAATATAAACTTTTTGAGATAAAAGTTAAGCCAATGTTAACAATTTAGATTAGACTTAATTCAATTCTATTTTACAGAAATAATTTCGTAAGCACTCCGTTAAATTCTATATTTTTAAAAAAATAAAATAATTTATTTTTTCTATCCCTTTTTAATTCCATGTTTCAAATACACTACTTCTTATTGAAATGTATTTGACATTAGTTGTGGAAGTACATAATAGGCTTGATTATTGTCATAATTATTAATGTTATATTTGAATGTAATCCCTTTAAATTTAATGTATTCCTTAATTTAATTAATCTTTTATTGGCTGCGTTATTTTTTTCTAATTTAATACAGGATTAATATGTCTAGTAACATCATGAGGCTGATATTCATAAATAATATACATTCCCTCGATAATTTAATGAGTAATAAATTTTAAAAGAAGGAAATAACGAAAAGTTTATATTTTAACATATTTTATGAAATTAAATTTTAAAAAGACAGTTATATAATTTTGAAATCCTTTTTAATCCAAACCCGAGTATTAATTTAACTAAAATTTTTGACAATATAATAAATGTGTATAATGGTCTAATATACACTTATGTGCAAAACTTAAGCAACAGGTACGTTTTTTGCCATAACTTCACGAGAAATCATCTGAGAGACATAAAATTCAGAAATGAGATACAGCATTTTGCTCTGAAAGAATGATGAAAGCATAGTTGCGCAGAAATGAATACAAAGCATACAGTATGGAATCAAACAAAAAAATGCTTTATTGAATTCATAGTATCGTTACACATGATTGTCTGTCCAAGAGGAAGAACACCAAGCAGATGTTCCTTAGTATGGGATATGCCCTCCCCTTGCTGCAATGGTTGCTTCGCACCGTCTCCCCATACTCAACACCAGATTGTCCAACAGTTCATGAGGTAAGAGTGCCCATTCCTCAATCAGCATCTGTTTAAGTTGTCGGGTGTTCCCAGGAGCATGTAATCGTGCCGCAAGGCGTCTCCCCAAAGCATCCCACACATGTTCTATCGGATTTAAATGAGGGAAGCACACCGACCAATCCATTCGAGTGATATCTTCACTTTCCAGGAGCTCCTCAACAGCAAGAGTCCTGTGTGGCCGTGCATTGTCATCCATAAAAACGAAGTCTGATACAATGGCACCTCGGAACAGAAGCAAATGGGGAAGGATCACCTCCTGACAATAGCGATCTCCAGTTACAGAACCTCTGTCGAAAGCGTGGTGCTCAGTCCGCCCGTTCATCATAATGCCTCCCAAGACGACAACTCCAGGACCAACCACATAAACGGTCTCTTTCCGTGATGTTACAAGCGATTCCCAACGCCAGTTGAGTTGGAGAGAGGTCGGGACACGGTTTCATCCCAGTAACATCACGGAAAGAGACCGTTTCGGTGGTCCTGGATTTGCCGTCTGGGGAGGCATTATGATGAACGGGCGGACTGAGCTCCACGTTTTCGACAGAGGTTCTGTGACTGGAGATCGCTATTGTCAGGTGGTGATCCTTCCCCATGTGCGTCTGTTCCGAGGTGCCATTGGATCAGACTTCGTTTTTATGGATGACAATGCACGGCCACACAGGACTCATGCTGTTCAGGAGCTCCTGGAAAGTGAAGATATCACTCGAATGGATTAACCGGCGTGTTCCCCGGATTTAAATCCGATAGAACATGTGTGGGATGCTTTGGGGAGACGCCTTGCGGCACGATTACATCCTCCTGCTAACGCCCGACAACTTAAACAGATGCTGATTGAGGAATGGGCACTCTTACCTCAAGAACTGTTGGACAATATGGTGCTGAGTATGGGGAGACGGTGCGAAGCAACCATTGCAGTAAGGGGAGGGCATATCCCATACTGAGGAACATCTGTGCTGTTCTTCCTCTTGGACAGACAATCATGTGTAACGATACTATGAGTTCAATAAAGCCTTTTTTTTGTTTGATTCCATACTGTATGCATTGTATTCATTTCTTCGCAACTATGCTTTCGTCATTCTTTCAGAACAAAGTGCTGTATCTCATTTCTGAATTTCATGTCTCTCAGATGATTTCTCGTGAAGTTATGGCAAAAAACATACCTGTTGCTTAGGTTTTGCACACCAGTGTATATATTAATATATACTTTTAATAAATAGTTTAATAAAAGTATTCAAGCAGTAGTGCTTAAAGAATATTTTATATATTACATAATTAAAAATTACACTTGCTATAAAAACACATATTTTTTAAACAGATTACTTTATAATTTTTTCGTGTATGATACTTTATGATGATATACATAAACATTTATTTCCAGATTGCAGGAAAGTTAGCTGATTAGAAAAAAAGATTAAAAATAAAAACTCCAATATCTAGGGTTAAGAATTTTTCAAACAAAGGTTTAAATGAGACAAAATCGCATATTAATCTAATCGAAAAATCTATGAAGTTTTCTAAAAAAATTTAATTGACTTAAATAAAAGTATAATGTAAAATAATTGAAAATTCTATTTTTGAAATTTTATTTGTATGTTTGAGTAATATGATAAATAATAATAAATTTAGATTTTTAATTAATTGCCTTTAAAAACATAAGAACTTTCTAAAATTTTGAAATAATTTAATAAATAAATTTTACTTCTTTTACTTATTCAATTCTTGTTTTTCAAGTTTTGTCTTTCTTAATGTAACTGTTAAAAATTGCTTTATTATACAGTAAGCTTAAAAATAATTTCACTGGACGGCAATAAAATATCTTTACATTTAATGAATGTTTCCGAATACATCATACGATTTTAAGCAAGCAGTAGCAAATAATTGAATTTTCACATCTATTTATTAAGAAAGCTTTGAAACTTTGATTTTATATGTAGGAAATAAAAACATGTTATAAAATTCTGCAACCAGATAAAGTAAATGTAAACAACCAGGTTAGAATCTATCCTAAATAGAAAAGAATGTATAGGCTTAGATCACTGTAGAATACCGTGAAAGAATGCATTGGCTTTGATCACTGTAGAATGGCGTGAGAGAATGCATAGTATTTAATCATTGTATAACGGCGTGAGAGAATGCATAAACTTAGGTCATTGTAGAATGGCGTGAGAGAAAGCATAGGCTTTATCATTGTAGAATGGCGTGAGAGAAAGCATAGGCTTTGTCATTGTAGAATGGCGTGAGAGAATACATAGGCTTTATCATTGTAGAATGGCGTGAGAGAATGCATAGGCTTAGAATATTGTAGAATGGCGCGAGATAATGTATAGGCTTAGATCATTGTAGAATAGCGTCAGAGAATGCATAGGCTTAGATCATTGTAGAATGGCCTGAGAGAATGCATAGGTTTTATAATTGTAGAATGGCGTGAGAGAATGCATAGGCATTATCATAGTAGAAGGCGTGAGAGAATACATTGGCTTTATCATTGCAGAATTCCGTGAGAGAATGCATAGGTTTTGATCATTGAAGAATGGTGTGAGAGAATGCATAGGCTTTGTCATTGCAGAGTGGCGTGAGAGAATGCATAGTCTTTGATCATTGTAGAAGGTCTGAGAGGATGCATAGGCTTTGATCACTGTAGAATGGCGTGAGAGAATGCATAAGCTTTGATCATTGTATAATGGCGTGAGTTAATGGATAGACTTTGTAAAATGGCATGGCTCCTGTGGCTCAAACGCGCCTCTACCTGCTATAGAAATGAACTTACAAGCAGATAGAAATTGTTTAAACAGAAATGCGTAGCATCTGGAAAAGAACGCAGTGCTTCAGAGCAACTAGCAGTGAGTGAGCGTAAGCTACTCACAGCTTTTATATTAATCATATTACCACTCTACAAAAGATATAGATGACGTTGCCACGCCAAGTCGCCACAAAAGATTTAGTTATGTCCTAAATAGTGGTGAAAATATATCAAATCATTGAGGGAAAGTTCTGTCAATACATGGATTCGGATCTGTCCAAACCTTTAAGCATGCGCCAGGCATTGAGATGAATTACAATAGAGGAAATTGCATTTTTATCTAACAATACTTTAAACTCCAACTATCAACGGAATTAGGATACATAATACTAGTTTTGAATTAAAATAAAATAACATACTGTAAAATTGCAAGGTAAAATATGAAATGAAAGAAAACACAATGTTCTAATTTATATCCTCAGAAATGTACTTGTTTTACTTATTGCGTATCATCGCTGAATCTCAGGTGTATGACACGGGCGGTAAATAGATTTTCTTTTGTTAAATAATTCGTAAAACAGTCGCTTATTTGTCTCTGGACTTAGTCTACCCCATGACGACCCGAAAGGGTTTAAGGCCTTGAAGGTCGCCAGGGAGAGAACCATTATATTTTTATTGAAAGGCTTACAGTCATCGTCAAGCTATGGACGGTAAATAAGGGTAGACATTATAGTTCATTTGTCTAAAATAAAATATTTAAATTCAATAATTAACAAACCTATTCAGGGTTTAAGAGACTAAGTTGAAAGGTACATAGAGAAAACAGTAACACACATAAGCATATAAATAGCATCACAATGTCCAAAGGATGGAAGACATAGTATACTGTATAGTGATATCAGTGTACCAATATCTAAAATCCTATATCTATCCTATTATATAATGTGAAAAATAAGTGAATGACACAAATACAAGGAGGAAATACGAATCAGATGAATAATGATAAACACACACAAAAAAAGCATCGCTAGAAGGTAAATCAAGAATATGAGCAAAAACAAATATTTTAATAGTATAATCCTACATAAAAAACAACAACTAGAAGATGTGCTAGAGTAATTACATAAATAAAGAATCAATTAAAACAACACTGCAAACAACCCAAGATACAGATGCATCAATCTTTTGTCCCCTATTAAATTTAGAATAAGCTATTTCGATCAGAATTCACTTTGAATCTTCATCTATGAAATATAGTTATAATTTCATTTTTATTGATGCCAATATTTTAATGAAAAAGGAAATTGAGACTAATAAATATATTTAATGATCTAAAGAAACATTTTATATTATCTAAAGACTGATAGGAAAATTCTTTGCAGTATAAATCGATATACTAATAATGGAAAAAATTCATGTTGCAGAAACCATTTTGCATGTAAGTATTAGAAGTAAAAAGAAAACTGTTCTAATAATTGTTCACACATCATTGTTTAATCTCATTTAGTATTAATAATATCCTGTCTTGACCATATATCAACAACATGGAAGTTTTCGAATAACCCATTTAGAATAAAATACTCTAGTTATTTTATAAAGAAGACGAAAATATTTCTCTTCTTTTATAACCAAACAAGGGATCTTCAGTTTTAATGACTCACTTACAAGATATGATGTTTTCGCGATTATCGCTATTCACTCGCGAGCATTTCAAAGAAATTAATGATGGTAAACAGAATAGTTGGAAAGAAAAAAAAAACGATTACTTGCTCGTCTCTTCTTTATCTCTTGATCTCCCGATTCCTGAATCTTCAGCCATTCTCCATGAGCAAGTCTCCTCATTTTGTCTTCATTACAACGATCACTCATACTTCAGAACTGCGCTTTTTCTTCCTTTTTTCTGGAAGAGCTGATTTTACTGGGAATCTATTTCGGGACTTGGGAAGATGTAATGATAGGATTACACAAGCTCTCTCTGTATATTACTTCTAATATTTCACACAAAAGAATGCCTCTACAAACATATTAATATAAAATTAAGTAATGTATGAGATAACTATGCCTATTAATTTGGCCTTTTATATAAAATGTTACTTCACCGAGCCTTCAGTTGTGATGATTTTCTGAAAATAGGCTTGTAATGTGCTTTTGAAGAAAAAGAAAAATGATTATGGTTTGGGTAATAGTTAGGATTTCCAACGCTACGCCTGCTTGATTTTTTTTATTTCTAACTGCCATAAAACAATTTATCAAAAGTACAAAACACAAAATGTTAAACTAAAAATGTTATGATTTGGTGATTCTAAAACATGTTTCTATTAATATTATTATGTTGTCTTGCTTTATGCATTTGTGAATAATTGATAAGGATGAATCACAAAACAACTATATAACGCTTTATAAAGTAAATTTCTTTGGATGCAAAGTGAAATAAAATAAGGCCAGATGGCTAGAACATTAACGATAATTTATTTTTGCAATCTTCCCGAAGGTTTTAAGCTGAATAAGTAAAAGAAAAAAAATGCAATTATTGTCTATCAGTATTCAGACTAAAGAAGTTGATATAGAATAGTGCCAACATGGAAGGCAATGCAGAATTCCATACGTTGTGATATGTTTTGCACAACATTACCCAACAGCTATTAGGGTAAGTTACCCCATTTATCTTTCAGGGACGCATAAGAATGTCCTTGTTTGTTGGAGGGCACTGTCAATCAGCAAGAATCTTCCGCAAAGCCTACCACACCAGGAGAACGTGCTAGCCATTCGAGGTATTGAATTTCCTCGCTTCCACACTCCTGGCAGAAAATGCTCGATAATATGTTACGTTGTCGCTCATGAAAACAAATTTATCACAAACAGCACCGCGGAACATGGGAGCTCGAGGCAGCAGAACATCAGTAATGCATCATACGCCAGTCAGTGTCCCAATTGTAACCACATAGAGAGATGTACAGTGATTGAGCACACTGTTCCATGCCATGATACTCCTTATAGGATACCCTTTCTTATATGTTTGCTGGTCTATCTACAGTACCACTCTCATGCCAAATCAGTTATTGTCGACAATCAGATAAAAAAAAACTGAACGTATTTTCACCTGAGAAGACTATCCAAGCCCAGTCCTTTTCCTTCCCATACCAATCCTGATAACACTATTGCAAAAAGGGGATCATAAGATGAAGTAAAAACGGTGGTCAAAGGATAAAAAAAGATTTAAAAAAATATTATAACCCAATTTTTACTTTATCGTATACGTAGTATAGAAAAACGTATTGTAATCGTCAAAAAAAATCGCACTCGAGATTTTGATAATTCTCCATATTTTAAACTTGCTTGAGTTTGGAAAAAATATTTTTGGGAAATACACGTTTGTTTGTCTGTGACAAAGATAGCTCAAAAAGGGTTTGAGCTAGATGATTGAAATTTGGGATATGGTCTTTACACTAAATTTGTGAATTTCTATCAAATGTTCAGCAAAATTCCTTCAGAGAAAGACTGTTTGTTTGTCTGGTTGTTGGAATATAAGTTAACACGATAAGTACAAAACGAAGAAAACTAGAGAAAGCATATTTAATTTTATTAATGAAATTGGTTTTATTAAAAGCTCGATACTGGTTCGTGGAATAAAAATAAACGTGTACGTAAATATGATAGTTCTTATGAGATGGCCAGAAAAAACCTTTGCGCTTACTTTTCCTAATAATTTTAAATCTGTTATTTATTTTTAATCGAAATTAACTGGAGAAGAATAATCCAAAGTAAAAAAATAAGAAAGACATTTTCGGCAACGAAGTAATACAAAACAAGCTTGTTATTAAGACAAATAAATTACCAAATCAATGCTCTAAGGTAAAATATAAGGGATTGGAAAATAGAATTAAAAATGAACTGATTTCAATCATTGATTTCTAAGTCTATTAGTACAAAATATTCATTTATTTGAAATTCAGAAATAAATAATCTTACCCAGTCTTGTATAAATCAGCAAATAAATTTGTCTATAAGTTTGAAATGGATGGATTACTTCATATAATTCACGGAATCTCATTATGTTACTTTCCACATCAATTCAAAACTCTATCCAAAATATTCACCATTGTCTGACAGATGGACTCGGCAGTTACCTCAACAAATCTATTTATCTAGACGAAAAATATCCATCATCGATGTTTCCCCTCTTATCCTATCTGTCATTTCACACGAATGCGTACGAATTAACTGAAGCTAATATCTTTGCGGGCAATCCGAGAGACAGTTCATTAACTGCTGTCTGCGTTTCGGTGTCATTCAATCCATCCATAGGAGTCTTATCGATATGGGCAAGTAATAATTCAGCTTCTGGTAGAAGATGAAAGATGGAAGACTTGCTTGTAAAGATTGAATAGTGTGATATACTTTTACATCACTTACTGATAAGTAAATTTTTTTTTCACTTTATTCGCCTGTATGTTTGCGATAAAAATGCTATTATTTTTATATTTTCAGAATTATCAACTAATATTTTTATTATTATCAGGCAATCAATCAATCAATTAAATTAGGCGTTTGGCACAAGACTGGTATTATCCGAAAGTGACATTCCGAAAAAAGGAGGAAAAAAACCGTCAAAATTCTGTAGAACTTATAACAACAAATTATACATTGAAGATTAAAAAAGTGGGGAAAATTAAGACGAGAAAGAAGATTTTAGCGCACTTAAATATATCCTTTTATAAAAAAAAAATTGTTTCATCATTAATATTTACTGTATCTTATAAAAATATGTTTAGAGAAAATTGTGTCAGATAATTAACTCTTAGTATGTTTAGATATTAAATAAACATATTTGTTAAGAATTAGTCTTAGTCTAACCCTTAACAAATATTAACAATAAAGAATATATTTGACATAATATATGTTTTATAAAATATATAATAATCTTAATCATATCAAAATGCAACACTATGTAAATGAAATTTGATCTAAATTACAGATCTGAAGATATCTTTTATTAGCATAGCACCAGTGGTAATGTATCTATCATATTTATCTACAATGCTATGTTGTCGCCACTATTTAAACCTGACAAAGACTTCTTCCGGACATGCTTGAAACCAACGTTGACGAATCATGGTTCAAAAATTTGTATTTATTTTTAATGCAGTTTAATTTGGTAATAGTTACTCATCTATTTTATTAATATTTGGGACAACATATATCTTGACAAGAATTCCGGATATTCTAATCTAACTTGAACTGCTTCTGTACTCTCTTCTGTTAGCACAAGTTATTGTATAATGATTTTCTATATTCTGATTATCCTATAATATTATGAAGATATCAGAGTTTTTTTTATACATATTTAGTACTAATAGGATTTGAAACAGCGGTAAGGAGTCATGATCGGTTGTTAATATTTGGTTACTGCGATGAATAAAACATCTCTTTCTCACATATTATCCCAATATGGCGTTGGCATGTTTATAGCTTATACCAATGACAAAAATTGAGTTTACAATTTAGACGCTTTAATTCCATTTTGGGAACTGAATCGTTCTAAAATTTATGCAATGAAATATTAAGGAACATTTAAAGAGGAAATTCTTCAGAATAATTAAATTTAAGAAGCACTTTTAATCTTCTATGGATTCAATTAAAAAATTAGGACGCAATGAACACTGAAGAAGAAGAAAAGAAAAAGTGTTAGGAAGAGAAGAATGCTTTTTACTTCAAAGCAAACCAACAAAATCTCATAGCGTCATTTGAAAAGAATGTTTCTATGAAAATAGACCTGTCTGAAGAATAAATACTTCTGACACTTGGCAGCATTAAGTGTAACAAATATTATTCAATCAGATGCCATCTAATATAGAATCGTAAAACACAAGATTAATTTTTTACATTCAATTTCTGTAGTATTTTGATCATTATATATATATAGATGTAAACAGGTAATTTACACATAATGGATATCGTGAAAAATTAGAATTATATATCTTTAGAGTAAAGAAAAATATGCTAAATTTCTTGCATTCAACCAGATATATTTTTGATTTATACTGTTCACATGCAAGCATATGAACAGGCTTACAGCTAGCCAATAAACAAAGTAAAAGAGATAAAAAATCTAATAGTGGTATTTAATATTTTTGAAATTTGATATGTAATATGTGGCATTTGGTATTTGAGATTCACACAAACTGTTTCAAAGAGGATACCTAATAAAAAATTTCATTTCTATAACTAATTATGCTCTGAGTTATGAAATTCATAGAAATCTGTTCATAACTGCAAAAATGCTTTTTTCAAGCACAAAGAAGTCTAAAAATTGGCAACTTATTAACTTACAATAATATTATTTTGAGATTTATTGTGTTATTCTCATTATAATTAACGTAGGAGAAAAGGGAGAAAACATATTCATGTACACACACACACACATAAATTTAACATATCGAATATTACATTAGTTTAATAAAAGCACAATGCGAGTTAAAATTGTGTCTTTATTTACCGCAGAACGGGGTACGTGATCATAGCAGGCATATTTAAACTTTAAAAGGAAATAAAATATTGGTGAAATCCATGGATTAATTGGGAGATCAGAGTATATATATAGTAACCAATCTAAAGTAAGAAATATTTTGAAAACGAAACTAATTAGTTTCGGAATCGTAACTAAAAATTATTTCTTATTCAAACTAAAACCAAAAAAGGAACAAGAAAAAGTTCATAGTATTTAGAGAGCGCAAATGCATCTACTTCTAAAACACAGATGAATTGATACAAAAGTATTAAAATCAAATAAACCAAATAAAAAAAGCAAATAAAAAAAGAATCCGGCCTGAAAACTTTTTCAAGGGTCACCCTCAGGCAGGGCTTAAAAAAAAAGGGATTTTTTCTGTGAGGGAATGCAGAGAACATTGTCTAATAATGATTCCTCGTGACCCTCCTCTTTGGAGGGGATGTGTTTATTGTTATTTTGTTATTGTATTTTTACTTATTAGTTGTTATTTTCTTCTAATTTGTTGTTTTGTATTGTCCTTTCTGTTTAAATGGTATATCTCTTAGGCCTAATTACAGGGGATTCTCATCCCCTCCAAAGAGGAAGGTCACAAGGAATCATTATTAGACATTCTTGACTGCATTCCCTCACAGAAAAAATCCTCTTTTTTAATCCCTTCCTGAGGGTGACCCTTGAAAAAGTCTCCAGGCCGAATTCTTTTTTTATTTGGTTCATTTGATTTTCCTATTAACTTGATTTTAATACTTTTGTATATATATATATGCAAAAATTCGATTATGGTATTTCTTACAAACAATTAAAAAGGATTTTAATTAATTGTTTGATAATATTTAAAAAGAAAGTTTAATTTAAAAACTTATATAAACGCTTTACTAATTGGTTTTTACTTTTATGTAATTTGAATTATACAATTTCTTTATTTTAATGTCTCGGTTTTTGAAAATAAGGAATTTAAATGTTTAATCCCAATGTTTAAATCACATTATCATTCCTTTTTGTCCTATTTAATGATATCTTTTTCGGCTAATTCTTTTTTGAATAAATGTTTTATTTGACTAATAATAAGATACCTGATTTACTAATCATGGCATGAAGTTAATTTAGTTCAAAATAAAGGGGATATTATTTCCTGGAATTATTGTATACGTTAACCACATGTTCTGTTTTATATCGATCATGTTAAGGAGCATCATGTATGTAAGTAAATCTCTTTTCGATGACCAATTCCTGCCTTCCAGTTTTTAATATTGAAACATTTTACTAAATTTAATTAATAAAATATTACTGCTTTTATATTTATAGTTCTGTTATATCTAAGAATAGACAGTCTACCGAATGGTTCTTTAGTCAGAAATATGACACATAAAATTCTAGTAGTAAAACTCATACATTGGTGTAAAACACCTAAGCAACAATGCAAATTTTAAGCAGATAGCCGTGAAATTGTAGAAAAAGAGTTCTTGCGATCAGTACAATAAACACGTAATTCAAGAGAAAGGTCATGCGTATGCAAACATCAGGAACAAAACGTCACAGGCGACGTGAGCGTACGCAAAACACGTGCGGAAGGCGCGCGCAGCTCAACACTACAATAAAAGGAAGGACGGAGACGCAATTAAAGACATTCGCTGCAAGTGCACTTGAGTTAATTCGTGAAATATGGCTAGCAGAAATCACCTGAACGATTTCACACTTCGAAGAATGATCGGAAAGCTGGACGAGGGGCGTAGTGTGACCAGTGTAGCTGAAGAGTTCGGAATCAACAAAAGTGTCGTTTCGCGCTCTTGGAAAGCCTTCCAAACTGTGAGAAAGGTTGGTGGTTGCCGTCCCAGGAAACCAACTGCAGTGGATGACCGACATATCGTCCTGCAGGCGAAAAGAACCCGAAACCAGTCAGCAAGCGCCATTGCTCAGCAACTGTGTGCAGCAACGGGGCGACAAGTGTCGCATTTTACTGTGTCCAGACGCCTTCACAAAGGTGGCCTATTCGCCCACCGTCCTGAACGCTGCATCCCTTTGACAGTTTCCCACCGGCGGCACCGTTTAGAGTGGTGCAGGGAGCACTTAAACTGGACATCTCATCAATGGAGTCGTGTCCTCTTTACAGATGAGAGTCGTTTTAGTGCCACAAGCAATTCCCAACGCCAGTTGATTTGGAGAGAGGTCGGGACACGGTTTCATCCCATTAACATCACGGAAAGAGACCGTTTCGGTGGTCCTGGAGTTGTCGTCTGGGGAGGCATTATGATGAACGGGCGGACTGAGCTCCACGTTTTCGACAGAGGTTCTGTAACTGGAGATCGCTATTGTCAGGAGGTGATCCTTCCCCATGTGCGTCTGTTCCGAGGTGCCATTTGATCAGACTTCGTTTTTATGGATGACAATGCACGGCCACACAGGACTCATGCTGTTGAGGAGCTCCAGGAAAGTGAAGATATCACTCGAATGGATTGGCTGGCGTGCTCCCCTGATTTAAATCCGATAGAACATGTGTGGGATGCTTTGGGGAGACGCCTTGCGGCACGATTACATCCTCCTGGGAACACCCGACAACTTAAACAGATGCTGATTGAGGAATGGACACTCTTACCTCAAGAACTGTTGGACAATATGGTGCTGTGTATGGGGAGACGGTGCGAAGCAACCATTGCAGTAAGGGGAGGGCATATACCATACTAAGGAACATCTGCTTGCTGTTCTTTTTCTTGGACAGACAATCATGTGTAACGATACTATGAGTTCAATAAAGCCTTTTTTTGTTTAATTCCATACTGTGTGCATTGTATTCATTTCTGCGTAACTATGTTTTCATCATTCTTTCAGAACAAAATGCTGTATCTCATTTCTGAATTTTATGTCTCTCAGATGATTTCTCGTGAAGTTATGGCAAAAAACATACCTGTTGCTTAAGTTTTGCACACCAGTGTATATCCAAATCTCATCCTTTTAGCTCATTCTGTTTTTGAATTACGTATTCATATATATGCGGTCGAATAAACAGACTTTTCATAGATAGATGAATTTTGTGATGGTAACTATATTTTTTTATAATTTGTTTGGAATGGAAGTGAATATATTGCAGCTGTAATTTCTTAATTTTATGAGATTGTTCTTCCAATTTGAAAATCCTAAGGAATTCATGAAAAGAAAATCATACCACTTTATGAAACACAATTCAATTTCATTGTTCATATCTTCAAAGTCCTGGTCAAAAATTTACATGTAATTGTTTCGAGAGATTTTTCAGTTAAAGTAGTGTATTCATTATGATCTTTTTCATTTCTATTATGCCAGAGGATACAAAAACAATCATTTGGGAGGGAAAAGAGGGTACATTTTCTTTTCAATCTTAGAAATGCCTTTAGGAAATAACGTTGATTTCATGAAACTTCTTATAAAATAGCATTTGCCTCTAAGGTATTCTTTGCAATTTTAGATCAGGCCACTGAATATCGGGAATTTTATTGCATTTTTGTTCTTCTGTTAAGAAAAAACGCATATGCGGTTAGCATATCAGAAAGTAAGACCATTGTTTTTATTCAAATTTTTATAGACAATTCTTTTCGAAAAACGTAAATAATTGTAGACGTAATTTTAGGACACAATATTATATTTATATTTTTAAGCTATATATATTTGTGGATATAGAACAATAACTGTGTGGTATTCCCTACATTTCCTTCCTTGAAAACAATGATAGAAAGAGAAAATAAATTTAAATAATAGAAATAAGATTAAACTTTTATTTGAATATGAGATCATTGCCTAAATGATTTTCCTTGATTACGCAGACAATGTCCTTTTGATAATCTATTTTTCACCAGATCTACATCTTACAGTAGTCTATATTACACAATTTTGTGGGCCTGTTTGCCGTTTTTATGATGCATATCCGATATCTCTGTGTTTATATATTTTTGTCTAAATCTAAAATGACTGGTAGGGTCTGTATTAAAATATCAACAGATTTTTCTCAAAGCTTCTTTTAAGTACAGCAGTGAAATAACTGAAAATACTCATGGTTCATTTGGAAGTAAAAGAACCAATGAACGGATATGGCTCGATCCTTTGAGACGATGTTGCTTGTGCAACCAAGGATGGTCACATAAGAAAATAGTTACATATACAAGCAAATAGTTTAGATTACATTCATATTTTCTACATATTTTTCTTATTGTTACTTCCTTATGTTATGGAATTTGTAGGTATTTGTATCTATCTGTAATTAACTTTAAGAGTTTTGGACATTTTATTTTTAAAGCAGACAAATTGGTAGCAATGAGACTCCAAAGTCTTTGTTGTCAAAGGTCTACTTCTACAAATTCTGGTACGTATTTAAAATTTTCTGAACTCATATACTAAAATTTTAATCGATTTGAATTTAGTACAATATAAATTTCGAAATTAAACTTAAAAATAATGTAGAATGAATATTCTAAGTGTTTATAATGATGAAAATTAATTTTATCTTATTAAAATATTATAAAAAGTATTCTGAGTTTCATTCGCAGTAGGAAAATTAGTAATTTATACCTCAGAGTATAAAATAACAAATTAGAACCTCAATGGATGTCAATACAAATGTCTGTTATATAAGAAGGTGTAAAAAGAAGTCATTTACTGTCACTTCTACTCATTTTCAAAAGATCTTTTCAATTTTTATTTTCAACAAATGTCTTATATTTTTAGTTAAGAGTTGGCATTACTTTTGGAAATATTTTTGCAAAAGATAAAAGTTAGCATTGAAAGGACAAACTATCTCTGAAAAAAGTTTTAATCATTCAAAATTTGACCCTTTATTTTTTAGAGATTTTATAAGTAAAGTTAAAGATTTAGTTATGTTCAAGATGAATTCCCCAATTAACCAAGTTATTAATTAGATATAAATTAATATAGAATTTCAAACATTTGAGTTCAATTTTGAATTCGGTGGATAAAAAGCATTCTAAACATCTTATTAGCATCTGAAAGGCCCTAATAGCTCATTTCTGAATATAAAAAATATGTTTGTATTAAATCCGTAAGCAAACTGCATATCTCAAAAATGTGTTCTTAAACTACATTCAATTATAGGTTGTAGTTTAGTATGTATATTAGGATATATTTAGTATGCATAATACTTCCAGTTAGAGGATGTATATTAGGATATATTTAGTATGT
>JAPMOR010064776.1:258235-270707 GCA_026543865.1 Argiope aurantia | reverse complement strand
GATATATTTAGTATGTATAATACTTCCAGTTAGAGGATGTATACTAGGACATATTTAGTATGTATAATACTTCCAATTAGAGGATATATAATAGGATATAAACAGTCTCAGTGTATATTTTATTAGCACAAAATGTCCAATTATATTGTTCAGATATTTTCACCATATTGCATGGCATTCATAATGATATCAAATATCGTGGAAACGTCATACAATATCACGAGATAATACGGATAGATCTTTTAATTATTGTCTCAATTATTAAAACAAAATTCAGTGAATAAACTTTGCTTACATTGAATTGCACCTTAGTGTACATGTATATGTCTTTTTTTGCTTGTGGGTTCAACTTGATCTGGATATTTGGTATGGGTTAAAAATTGACAAAAAGCAAGTAGAAAATCTTCGACACAGCACCCTTAAAGCAATTGAGGCAGAAATCTGACTTCTCTACAATACAGATAGCAAATTACCTTCCAGAGAGATTCCCTGGTAAGTGGTCATTGCTTGTATCTCAGTGGAATAGAAACTAGGAACACCTTCAGAAAATAATCTAACCACGGAAAACATGCTTTGTGAATGAACAAATTTGTCTCCCAATAAGGGAATAATGTTGTTTAAGGCCCGGATAATATTCTTCCTCTGATTTATATTATTCGACTGGTCTGTACCAAGTCATGCTAGGCATACAATAGATCATTAGTGAGTTCACTAAAAATTGAACCAACTCCAGTCCTTTCCATGATAAACCATATGCAATTCAAAATTTATTTAAGAAAAAATGCTTACAAATTATTTTCTTTAAACAGTATTATTAAAAAAAACTGCTGTATATTAAATGTATTTTAGATCATTTGAAATGTATTTAGATCAAATCAAAATGCATTATATTAACACATATGTAGGCGATTGGCTAGAATTATGCGTTTCTTGGACCAACATTTTTGAATAATGTGGTAAGTAATACACGATTTTTATCGATATCTATCTTTATTATCCTCATAAGTTACATTTTATATTTGTTGATAAGACTGGTTATAATAATATCTACGGGAATTTTTGTGAAATTGAATATTTTTTCTTTCCATTTTTTATTCAAAATAATGATTTTAATAGTATTTCTACTTTTAATTAATAACTGAGTTTCATTTTATTCAACTCTATATACACATTGACAGTTTATAGATTTTTTTTTTTTTTTTTTTTTTTGCAAAATTTAGGTGTTACCTGTTTCAGTAAAACTGAATTTTATTAGATACATTTAAAATTTTAGATTGTCTGAAAAAACGATTTAATAAGTGCAGAAAATCTGAAAATTTAGAACGAATTAGTTTATCATTTTGTTTATACTCAAGCATTTGTCATAGTATTCCTCAACTGCATAAAAAAAGAAAAAAAATATTTAAAAAATTCAAAATAGTAGTATTTTAGTAGTTTTGGATAAAAATAACATAAAAGAAGCGACATAAGAAGAAGATAAGTTTTATTATCCTAATGTGGAAGTTTGTGGCTATAATAAAATATGAAATAAAGGATTGTCAAATCTTACATAAATATTTTTATTGAAAAATATATATAAATTACATTTTAAAATCTCTTCTAATCTTCACAAGATTTTTTTTTCACATTTCGGAATAAAAAGTAGCTCTTGTAAAAATAATAACCGTAATTCACTCAGCACTTATATTAAACTTATTAAATATAAGTGCTAATAATATTAAAACAATTTCTCTTTAATATTTTGAGTTTTTAAAGTAAAAATTTTTTTGTATCCGTAATTATTTAAAAAACTCTACTGAGCAATTCGTTTATCATTTTTGAAGGAAAATTCAATGCAATTGTTTGAAAATTTCTGCTGCGTAAACCTCTCGGTAATCAGTATCAATCTGAAAATTTTAATCTAACTTTAATGAAATATTTTAATTAGGTCTGATATTACAAAAAAAGTGACTTGAAATAATTGTGATAACTATACAAAAATTAATTTTTACAAGCCGATTTTGGCAGACATCTAGTTCACTGAAAATATTGATCGTATTTAATTTCAGTTAAATTGTTTATGTATAAGTGCATGTCCATATTTTTGCCATATAATCTGATGTTAAAGCTTCGTTATTTTAATAGAATTACATAGATTCATATACATATTCATCATATCTATGAACCTTCCTATTGGTGAACCAATCTCATGACATTATATCACTATTAAAATCGAAAATGTGAGGCTCATCTATCTTCTAAATTGTGCGGTATTTTTTCATCATATTTAAAACTATATAGATATTATAAATAACTTGTACATATATTCATTTAATAATCGGTGAAAGTATTCTTCAGTCTTCTTTAACTTTAAACAATATGAGAAAATAACACAATTAAATATTTGATGGAACAATGGAAACGGTTGGCATTTCAGATCACAATATTGCTGAATATTAGGGGAACAAATCATTTAAAACACTGACAAATTCAGGAATATTTAATACGTTAATTAAATCGGAATATATTAATTTTGAATATAAAATTCATTGTTATGCATTAATATTTAAGGTAATTATAGATAAAAATATTCCAAATTAAGCTTAATTTTTAATTAAAATTGGGAAAAAAACTGGCCACGAGACACATATTCCTATCCTTCAAACCTCCAAATTCCACAAATAATATGAACTTGACTAATTGTTAAATGTAAATATCTGTTATTTATATGTTTCCTCAGATGGTTTTTTTTTTTTTGATGAAATAAACGTCTTTCTAAGCATGCCCAAAAACTCGAAGGATTTCCTAATCCGAGAATGAACAGTATATTAAATGCTTACAGTTACGATACTTTTGTGAATACTAACAGAGCAATACTGCACTGGCTCCATGCCAGATTTCTTTTATTATTATTATTTCTCTTCTTTCTCAAACTTGAGTAGCTTCTTCACAAGTAACCTTTATGAATTAGAGGAGTTTAATATATGGATTTGTCTTAACCTTTAAATATATTCTCAGAGTTGAAAGAATTACCAAGGCTTGTATGAAGTAAACCATTACTAGTATTGGAACTCAGACACAATTTCTGATGGTCCGATTGCTCTGAAGAGCTTTCCTTTCTTGGAATTGGCGACTTTTTGACTTTGATTAGTTTGCTTTACACATAGATAATGTTTTTGTGGCATCATAGGAAATTATTCCATGATAAGTTGACAAATGATATTTTTGAAATGTAAAACGTTCTTTTATAACGCGCACATACGAGATTTTGCTAAAAATGTGGCTAACGTTTCGATTTAAAAAAATTATAAAAATTATTTTAAAAAAAATTACAATTATTAAATTCAATAAAATGCCCTATCTCTTCTGAAATTTCTGAAGTAATGAAATACTAATTTAAAAAACTGAAATTTTATATTCCATGATTTCTTTTTTTCAATTAATGTACTAGAACAACTTTATTTTTTCATCGTCAATAAATATTAGGTGTATTTGTATTTCAAATTAAATATAGTTTGCTAAGTATGTATTTCGTAATATTTTTGGGCTCTAATTTACTTAGTAATATCATCAAATTTCTGGATAAGTTTAATGCTATAGAATTCATAAAGGCATAGCAAAGCATTTCAGTCAAGGTTTTCCAATAATAGTAGAAAGATAATTATCTTATCTTCAAGCAATGCAAGACAAATTAATCAGTGTCAAAAATTTCTCCTCCTAATTATTATTGAATTATAGTTATCCAGACATAATAGGATTTAATTTATCTATTTTAGTTTAAGCTTAAATGAAAGCTAATAAAATACTCTGAGGTAGTACTTACTTATAAATCTTTCAGTTATAATAATAAATTAAATAATAAAGCTTTAAATAAAATATAAGCAATATCTGAACAATATTTTCAAATGCATCGCCAATAATTTTAGAGTATAATTCAGCTTGTTGTATAATTATAACTTTAAGAAAATGTGTTTCAGCCAGTAATATATTTTATAAGTATTTTTCCTGTTTAGATATTTCATAGTTGCGATTATATATATAAGTAATGTCCTACAGCTTCCTCGGATCTAGTAAAGTGTGGTTACATGCTGTTTTAGAAACAAAATAATTACACAATTGCCAATTTGCAATGTTGAGAGTTTGATTGCATTGAAGTCTTTATATGCAAAAATTAATTAAATAAAAAATGACAGTTATCAAATAGCAAGAAAGAATGCACATCTGCCGAAAGTGTAGAGCAGTACTTTATAATGTAAGCAGTATAAATGCAATGATATTGACGATAAGAGAAAGTAACTGTTTACTTAATCATTACATTTATTTCCAATTTTATTTGTATTTCTTTTAATCATTTGTGGATTGCGATTATCATAATCTGATTGAATCGTTCTATGATTCATGTTCATACCTTTTCAAAACCCTGTATAACCTTCTTTCCATTAAAGTCTTCCGGTGTTCTTTCTTTTTTATTCTACTACATAAATCTTTCTTTTTGTATTTATTGGGTTTCAGACATTGCCTAGCAGGTGATGTTAATGAAGGCATTGTAGTTTCTGCAATTCATTATTTTTGTTACAGTGCTTCTTATTAATGATCCAGTTATTCAGAGTAGACAACGCTCCACACAGAATTCGCTGTAATTTTCTGCATCTCTGGTCAATTGTAAACAGATTTGTACTTAAAAACTAAGCTAATTTCAATATGTTGACTGCTTGTCAATGTGTTCCCAGCTTTATCCGAAGACCAAAATACTATTCTGTTTTAATCTAGTTATTTGTGAAGATTTTAACTGGTTACAACCTCGCCAGCTAGTTGTTAACTGTGCTATAATTTCTATGCCCAACTCATTTATTACTTTTAGTAGTTCTTAACACTTGAGACCCCATTCAAAATGATCTAAACTAGAAAATATTTTGTGAATAACTGCAAATATCCTTGGAAATCTTATTCGAGATTTTGATTAAGTCTAATCTTTGAGAAGAATGATGATGTGTTAAATGTATATAATAAAACAAAAAATTACTGTTAGGTTATATTCATTAAAATTAAATTGGTATTTGAAAATAATCCTCAAAACGTTTTTCTACCAGTAGTTAAGTCCTGAATGCGAAAGAAAAAAGAAAATTAGAAATCTCAACATATTACCAATACAATTTATTTACTTAAAATCGCAAATTTCTGTTTGTATCAAATTATTTAGTATAGCATTGTTTTTAATATAAAATAATATTTTAAATCTGTTAGACCACTGTAAATAATTAAAATAAAGAATATATTTGTAGTTAATTGCTCAACAGAGTTTTTACATTTTCCATCATCATTTTCATACATGATGTAGATATATACATATGATAAATTCCTGAATATGCATTAAAAACAACGTATAAAATGATATTTACGGATTCTGTCACGTCAGAAAGGACATATATTTGGATAGAAATATGTATAAAATAACACAAACACCAGTTGTAATGTCCACACTGGCTTGGGAAAGTCTATTTGCTGAAGATAGAGGAAGAGCAACGATTCCTTTTGTTACGCTTTTCGTGCCATTATTTGGCAACGGCTGAACGCCTAAAAGTTCACATAAAATGTCATAAATATCCACCATTTGAAGAGGAGGCGAGATATAGTTCTTTTTCAGACCTAAAAGAGAACAATTTAATGATATAAATAAGTAAATTTGCAGTGCAATGGAATGTCATTACTCTTCATAAATAATTTTGAGAACACGGTGGACTCTATTAAGCATTTTAGAGAATTATTCACTTAGAATTAAGACATTTTTTATGCTCATGTATTGAAATGCATATACACGAAATATCTAACTAAAAACTCTTAAAGATGAATATATTATTTTTAATAAATATGTAATATAATTTTTTTAAATTTAAACATTTTACAAGTGATTTAATTTTTAGGTTTTTTTCATAACTTTTTCCTTATTACCTTATATAAAATTATTTGGAAGAAAACTGCGCGTAATTTTACAATTCCAAATAAATGTTAATTTTTTAGAAATATTTGTATGCACACGTTCTGAATTTTCATGAGAATTTTATACTTTTCTGAACTAAAATTAACTTTTAAATATTTAAAAGAAATCGCATCATAAAATGCATACCCTCATTTCTTTTAATGTTTAACCTAAATGTTTATCATCAATTTTATTTAGGTTCCTCAAAAATTAAGACATTTGGAACATTTCAAAGATATTTAAATCGAATTAGAATAACATTCGGGAAAAGTCTTTTAAATGCACTATTTTTTCTCTTGGCTCTTCAAGCCTACAATTTATTGAACAATACACATTATAAAATTTTTTTTATTTGAATATAAACTTATATTTTGGTGATGAAACAATAAAAATGCAATTTCACCTTTTCGTTCATTTTTGCTTAAAACAGGTTTATGTCATTAAATAACGAAAATAAAATGAGTAAAAAAAAATGCACCTGGTCCTCGGGCAAAGAAAATACCCCTCATATCAGGAACTTCGTATGGATCGTATCCATGAGACCCGAGTGATATGGAAGATCCTGTTGGAATGCTTTTCCCTGGAATATCCAACTAAAAAAATAAATGAAGTTCTTGATAAAATTATTGATACATAAGATGAAATTTTTCTTCTAAGATCTCCAAGAGAAATAAGAAATTTTAAAACTATATATCGCAGAAAGAAAATATTTAGGGATCATTAATCTACTCTTGTATTAATTTTAAATATTAATCTTGATTATAGCAGCGACAATGAATTTTGGAAAAAAATATATTTAATATTTTAGCAGCATGTATTTGTATAAACATAGAAACTAATTTTATAAAAAAAAATATTTTTTTGAAAATTTATTAAAATTTAAAAAAACTGTGTGAAAATGACATTTTATAACTGAAAAGCTGTTTTTTGAGCTATAACGATGTGTAAAAATAGTTTTCCTGCAATTATATAATTAAAAATTAATGAGGAAAAGTCAAAAATTTCGATTGATTTTTTTTTCTTATTGAAATGTCTAAAGAATTTTTTTTAAAAAAATAATTAGTTATTTAGCATCAACTATCCAAATTTATGCTGAATTTGTTGTTAAAAATTTGTTTGCAAATATGTCTAATGATCAGTACATACACACTTTTGAAAGAATTTCGCACCATAAATATCTTAGTTCACAAATTATTTACCGAAATAAAAGTTTTAATATTCGTTGATAACAGTATTATGGTTTTAAATAGAAAAATATTGTACTATAATTCTGAGTTTTGCTTCGAAAAAAAATGTGGGATACAGATTACTAAACTCAATTTTCTCGAATAATATTTTTTTTACCAGAAAAATTATTGCATCCATTTATAAATATTTTACAGAACCGTCTGCCGTAATAAAAGAATTCACAAACACCGTATTATACTTACTCCTCGAATATAATAATTTTTGGAAGCCACTAGAAGAATTGGTAACACTAGTCTGTTGTGTTTTATATGATAATGCTCTGGTATTTCCCTCTTCAAATAAACATGCAGGCCTGGAATGCCTTTCAGAGCATCGTATACCTGAAAACAGAAATGCAATGATGATGCAGTTGCACAAGAAAAAAATTAGGAAACGATATCTTCACATCAAAAAACTTTTAATCTGTAATCTTTTTTGTAGTATTATCATTCAGAAATTCAAGAAAGCGACAAATAATGTTAGTATAAAAATAATTAATGTTAATAAATAAGGTGAATCGTCAATTTTATCACTTATTTTACTAATTTAGTACTTTCACTATTTTATTTTTATTTCTATTATACTAGGGGGTACCAATAACAAACGCGCAAAATTTTGATAATAATAATAATAATGCAGTGATTGATAAAAAGGAACGAAAACGAAAATATTCCCAATTTATTTCCTTTCGACGTTGCTATTTATGTTGAAGCATTTGCCAAGTAATTATTCCACCAGTGGAAGGAAATCTGCAAGGATTCGAGTAGGAAGGTGGAACACGGACACCTTAAAGCCCATTCTCAGAATTTCTGTAGAGGTTCTTCAATTGTCAGAAATTTGATTCTGAGGACGGACTCAAATATCCGGATATATATGAAACATATATGAAACTGAGGTTTTTAAACTAAGCCAGCCCTGGGGCAAATACCTCAACAAAAATTTCCAGAGGTGATAAATCGGTAATATTTACATTTCCGTTTTCTATTGCCATTCATTAACATTCTTTATTATTGCAATCAAAATTATGTGCGTTAATTATTGATATATTTTTTTAAAAATTCCTTTTGTAATACATCTTAGTTCTTCTATAAAAAATAGTTCTTGATATGACCTAATTTCTTGACTACAGGGCTAGAATCCTTATGACTCTTATGAACTGTTTATGTGGAAGTTAAGTGGAAGAAGACGAAAACAAAACAAGATGCTTCCGGTTTACTATATTAAAAATTAGCCGCCTACACCTTCGGCGACCAGATGATTGTTATCTGTTATTTTTAACCAGTAACATATCTATTGCATTTACTTTCGATTAGATCCCTAATATATAAATAACATAATTTTCATGATTCTCTCACTACAATATGCTTAAGCACCAATATATGACAGAAATTAAAAGTATGTTAGTTTAATTGCTTACACCAATTCTGAACCAATTCCTTAATTAACCTTCTTCCTTATCTTTCAACAAGAAGGAAAAATCACGGGATGACACGGGAATATTTGATGACAGAATGAAAATGGTTTGAATTTTAAGAGCATAAAAATAATCTCTAATTGAAATCTAAGCAAAAAATAGTTTGAAAAAAATTGTTAAATGCAAAAGAGTGCATGGAAAATAAATGATATCGTTAAAAATAATTAATTGAATTTTAAGATGGTATAAAGTCATTTCTGATTTACAATATTTTTCACAGTAATCGCTTAAAAAGACCAACTTGCTTATTTATTAATTCATTAAACTTCTAATTAAAATTACAGAAAATATCTTTCAGATGCGCATTTTCACCTTCCAAATTATATATCTGCTAAATTTGGCGGTCCTATATCTAATAATATATCATGTAAATTATTAAAAAAAACAGAGACATCATGAAGTCAGTATTATTATAGTAGAATAACAAATACTGTTTGCAACCTTAATTTGCCTATAATTTCAAAAGGCTATTGCAATGAACTAGCTACAGCTTTGTGAAATAAAGAGGCGAAAATGAAACAAGAATCATTTTATTATTCAGAAAATTATTCTTGTTATTCTAAAAGGCTAAGAGACATTAAATGATAATATTATACAGGGCCGAATTCGACCGACAGAGGGGTGATAGTAAGCATCAAGAGGATAAAGAATCACCATACAACATGGGGTCCCAAACGATGTTTAGGGGGTGAAAATGGCAAAAATATAGGGAGTCGGTGAACTGTTCGAAACTAAAAAAATAATAAAAAAATAACAAATAGTGTTTCAATTATGATTTTTTTTAAGTGCAAGCACATTCGTAAAGGCTATTTTTCATGTAAGTAACATGTCAATTTGATGAACCAGGGGATCGTAAATAATTGAAAACGAAAAAGTAGTTTCGAACCCTTATCTTCAAAAATATTAAAACTTTAAGAAAAATAAAAGCTTGAAAATATAAGGAATGTTTTACTCTTTAATTTGATATAAGTCTGTAGTGTGATAACTGAAGAGATTGTAAGATATTCAAGAAAAACTAAAATGTTTACCGGGAAACATCGTTGCAACATCGACACCGAGGTTTACAGAAAGTATTGGAAAATTCTACAGAAAAATTCTGAGGAGTGATAGCAGGCTTTAAGGCGATACGAATTTCCAAAGAAATATAAATTCGCAAACGACGGTGAAAATTTATTTGGTGGAATACAGATGCAGCATACATTTACAGCACAGATATTTTAACATAAGAAAGGAGACGATGAGAATCTTTTATAAGAATTGCTAAATGTTGTGGCCGCGATGGTCATTACACAACCGAAACCGACGTTTAAAGGACCGCCGGACGCGCTCAAACATACCAGGTGAGCTTGCGATTTCTCCAGCAACGATTACGATCCATGCTATAAGATCTTCCACTGTATCCAAAGGTGTCTGATAAACAAGAGATTTCATGTGGCTCCAGAAGAAGAAATCCAAGGGATTGAGTTCCGAGGAACGTGTAGGCCAATCAACAGGTACGACGTGTCCAATCCACCTTCCAGGATATGTATCATCTAGGTAGTTACGTACAGAATTCGATAAATGCGCTAGTGCACCATCATGCATTAACCACATATTCTGACGTGTAATGGCCGGTATTCCCTGCAGTAAATCCGGAAGGACGGGCTGCAGGAAAACATTTTTGTACTTTGTGCCACTGAGGCGTTCGGGTATAAGATACGGTTCCAACAAATGATCTCCGAAAATTCCTGCCTAGATGTTAATACTAAATTTGTGTTGCACATTCGGCGAGATAGTGATGTAAGGATTTTCGGATGTGCATTGTGCATATTGAAGACGCCTCCTCTAGTAAAGTAGTCTTCATTTAAGAATAAAATTCTTGCAGGAAAGAGTGCATCTTCCTAAGGGGCGCCAATCATCAAGCGTGCGAATTCCATACGAAGTGGGAAATCGTCATCACATAGGAGCTGGACTTCCTCAAGTGGAAGGGGTACATGTTTTCAGCACGCGTGATTTTCCACACCATTTGCCGAATATCCAATTCAGCTGCAACTGATTGCGTGCTTGTGGATGAAATATCAGCAAAGCGCTGAAAAACTCGATTTTCTGCTTTATGTGTGTGCACAATGCATTCTTGCCCTGCATTTGGACTCTTAATTTTGAAGGATCCTGTCTCCCGCAACGCCTACTTGGATATTTCTCTTGGTATATTCTTTGTGCTAGGCGTCCATTACAATCCACTCAGCCGTTAATTAAATGTATATATGCAAATTCGCCATTTGTGAAATCTGACATGTTTCTTGCGAATAAAACTTATCGACTATCAATTCTGCACTGCTCTTTAATGAATACAAGCTACTTTTATACTCCTTGAACCATCAATTCTGCAATGTTCGCTGCTTTAATATTCCTCGAACGTATGGAAAATTTCATACGAGAAAGCTTCTTCTTTTCGACTATCTTGTTCCAAATTTTTGCATTCATAGGGCCATTCTCTTCGCCAGGCTTATTGCCCCTTCGAAGTCTGTTTTTGCGATTTTTACAGAATAAGCGTTTCTTGCGACCTTATGTTTTATGATAATTTTTCATCTCCTTAATGCCTTCTGTCATTTCTCTAAATTTACCTTTCGAATTTGGCAACACCCTCTTAAACATCGGTACCAATGTTGCAGTGATGTTTCCAGGTAAACATTTCAGTTTTTTTTTTTTTTTTAATATATTACAACCTCCTCAGTTTTCACACTACAGACATATCAAATTAAAGAGTTTGAAATTCCTTATATTTTCAAGCTTTTATTTTTCTTAAAGTTTTAATATTTTTGAAGATAAGGGTTCGAAACTACTTTTTCGTTTTCAATTATTTACGACCCCCTGGTTCATCAAATCGGCATGTTACTTACATGAAAAATAGCCTTTAAGAATGTGCTTTCACTTAAAGAAAAGTTCATACTTGAAATACCATTTATTAGTTTTTTATTAATTTTTTTACAGTTTCCTACAGTTTACCGAATCCCTATATTTTTGCCATTTTCATCCCCTAAACGTCGTTTGAGACCCCATGTTGTATGGTGATTCTTTATCCTCTTGATGCCTACTATCACTCCTCTGAATTTGTCGGTCGTATTCGACAACAGCCTTTAAAATGATATAATAGAAAAATGTTTGTAGCATTCGCTGATCAATCGCTATATAACATCGTGAAATTATAAATAAAAAATGATTAAAATTTCTTGGTTAAAATTTCTCCTCGCTTTTAAAATTTCTTATTTTTATAGCAGATTTTAATAAAAAATTAAAGGATTCTTCCTTGCGTGCAAATCAATATTCTAAAGAGATTCAGTTGTTAACTTTTTCTCAGTTGTAATAAAAATTATAAAGCTTTTTATTTTAATATTTAACCGTTTGTCTCTAAACTTTTAAAAGGAAAATTAAAATCCTTCAGATAAAATTTAAAGTTTTTGTTGTCTTGCGCGTTGTAAGGAAATTGATTCTCCTTCTGTTGTAAGCCTGTGATGGCGCAATATTATTGAGTTAAAGCAGAAATAGATAACTATCAAGAAGTGAAAACTTTTATCAGTTTAGGAAGGCAGTTTTTATCTGAGAAAATTGCAGAAAATTGCCGATTAAGCAGTTCTGTGGAATATAGTAATGTTATTCTGATGATCAAATCAATAAGAAACAGTTAAAGTTATGATAGTTAGATTTTGAAAAACTGTAAAAAAAAAATCACAACACTTAACGATAATAATAAGAAATTCAAATAAAAGTGTTTTTATATTTGAATTCTTACTATGAGAAAATAATTAAGTTTAAAAATGCCATTTAAATAGTAGTAT
>JAPMOR010064776.1:192962-248655 GCA_026543865.1 Argiope aurantia | reverse complement strand
CAATATCACACGCAGAACTTCTATACAGAAAATTAGAAGTTTAATAAAAGGTATGTTGAGAGAGGAGAATTAATGACTGAGGCGAAGTCCAAAAATTAGCCTTTTCCTACTTCGAGATGAAAAGGAGGAAATTAATGATAGGCATAGGCTTTCGGATGATAAGAGCTCTCTAGCCACTAATCGGGGGAAAAAAAGAATATTACAAAGATTCAGAAGAAATGCATGAAATTTTAGTGAAATATGAGAGAAATTGAAAAGAAGGAATCAGAAGGAAAAATGGAAGGCATATATTTTCAATAAAAATGCATCCAACGTCGTATATTTTCTTGATTTTTTTTTGTTGTTTTATTGTTTGCTTCCATAGTTACAAACTAAACTGAAATATTTTTAATGAACTTTAATTTGGGCTTTTCTAATACTGTATTTTTTTTTTAAAAATCAAATGAGCAGCATATTATGCACCAATTCAATTCCAAATTTCCTATCTAATATAGTTAAAAATAATTACGAATATTTCGAATTTTAGTGTTTAAAATCTAAATTAATACGAAAGATAATATTAGTGTGCTTAAAATTTTTTTTGTGCTTAAATTTTTTTTAAATTTAAATTTAATGAAAGCAGATATAAAATAAATTTCTTTGTTGTAATTAAAATGAGAATTTATATTTTAATCTTTCCAACATTTAATCTTTAATTCATGATCTTTTATTATAAATGTTTGAAAATATTACATTAGATGACGCCATTTGTATGGAATCATTATTAATCAATGGTCTTAATTTCTGTTAAATATGTTATTTAACTAACATCGAAATTCTAAATATTTTATCAAAATGTGGAATAACATAAATACATAAATGTAAACGTTTTCTAGCTTATCATAAAAAGAGTGAAAAATTAATTATATAATATCCCTGCAAGCATGAAGTAAGTTAAAGTAAAAGAACATATATATATATATATATTGTTATTTTGTTGTTATTTGTTATTATTATTGTTATTTGTTATTATTATTGTTATTTGTTATTATTATTGTTATTTTGTTATTGTATTTTTACTTATTAATGGTTATTTTATTCTAATTTGTTGTTTTGTATTGTCCTTTCTGTTTAAATGGTATATCTCTTAGGCCAAATTTCAGTGATTTTCGGGTCACGAGGAATCATTATTAGACATATTTGTCTACATTCCGTCACTGAAAAAATCTCTTTTTTTTGAATCTCTGCCTGAGCGTGACCCTTGAAAAAGTCTTCAGGTCGGATTCTTTTTTTATTTGGTTTATTTGATTTTCCTATTAACTTGATTTTAATACTTTTGTGTATATATATATATATATATTGCAGCAGTTATAAAAAATAATGTGATTAAAAAAAAAAACTGACAATTATTAGATAAAATCTGTGACCAAAACTCCATCAAAGACAAAAACAATTTTTAATTGAGTAACAAAAAATAAAACAATTAAATAAAATTCAATAAAAAAATTAAGCAATTATAGAGACAAATAATCGGAAAATTTTAAAGCACAAGCTGAAGATTTTTCTGGTCTAAATATGTTTGTCTTTTATTAATTTTTAACTAAAATTATTAATTAATTGTAATTAAATTTAATTAATTAATTAATTAAATTTTGAAGACATTTCTTAAATCAAATTAAATAATTTAAACTTGACTTATTCTAAAAGGTATAGATTGATAACATTTTAAACGAACTAATCCGATTATTACAAATTTCTTGACTTTGTTAAGCCACTTCTCCGAAATATTTCAGAGAGATTTGAACTGCTAGATCGAGAAATCGCACAATAAAACTGTTTTAAGATCGATTCGTTTCCATAATTTGTACACAAAAGTATGGATGGTATTGTTGAAGTGGGTATCTATATAATTGAGTGATTAAAACAATAAAAATCGCAGCTGTAAAATATAAATGTATTTAAAAAATGACCGAAATGAGAGAAAAAACTCTACAAAAGTAAAACACATTGCACTTTATCAGTTATTATGAAAATCTACTCGGAAAACATTGACATGGCATTTTTTAAGTTCAACATCGGGCATATTGTTAATTATAGAAGGGATAATCGTCCATATACAGTTATAGTTTATATAATATACAAAATCATAAAAAAATTTCCAATAATTCCATTTCAATCAACAATGTCGATAAATGACTTTCTTTTGTTAACGTTTATCAAGTTGTGTTAAAGAAATTATTTACAATATCTTGGCTTTCTCTCAAGCAATGCCTTTGATATGAAACTCACCAAAGTTTAGCTAGATTTTTATGGCAACAAGTTTTCCGCAATGGCGATTAAATATTTATTATATTTTAAAAACTGAGATTGACTATGAGTGGATAATTTTTGACTTTCTATTGGTCCTTTAATTTATGGATATGGCTTAATGCTGGTAATGAGATGTGATTCCCTTGTTTTGCTGTACTTAATCGGAAAGAATATCAAATCCGATCACGATAGAAATATTGTAGCATACCATTGCCATCTATTTATTCAGAACTTATTTTTTGACTAGCATTTTATTTTATTTATTTATTTATTTATTTTTGCTTTTCAAAATTTGTATCAAAACTGCTATAGGTGTTCAATCATTGTTTAAAGTCTGTTACGATTGAACAGTACATGTCTAACCTTTACAATTTCCTGATTTGGATATTTGGAATCCAAACTGTGTACACAAATTGACTCTTAAGTCATATTTTTATAATTAGAGATACTTGACTAGATAAATAATTTTATATTCTCTTAAATTTAATACACATGACTACTACTCATTTATCTCAAATAACTTGAAATTTGCACTTCAATCCAAAGGTGATTATTTCTCCTTGTCAACTACTACCAACATAATTAAACCATTTTTATTTCGGAAGTAATCCAATCTTATAATTTATACATGATTAACAGATTATATACCCCCAATGGCTAATCCTCATTCAGAAACAGTTTACAAAACCAAATGCAAAATATTTGTAAATAGAAGCTATAAAAATTGAATGCAGTTTTTTCTCTAAAATAAGCATTATTAGCTGAATTTCTACCAATTTTGTCAGAATAATTTTAGGAAGCTTAAATCGAAACTTCTTAAGAGAAACTCTTTAACTTGAAACATGTCTTTGAATAAATATTCTTAACTCAAGCAAGATTTGTTTATGTAAAATCTGACGAAAAGTTTTAAAAATTTAAAGGCCTTTTCTTTTTGAATGTATCTTTCAACCAAACTAAATGAGCTTGAAAATCTCTAACAGTTTGAACAAATTAAGATACTTTGAGTATAAATTAACTTTGATGAATGGTCAGAGGAAGAGGAATTTTTCTGTAATGAATGGTTTAGAAACAAATGAGGTGTCACTCTCTTTAAATTCTGCGCTACATTTTTGCCAGAGTATAATTTCTCTTACAAATTCCACGAAGATATATTGGACTTAACTTTGATCCATTTACATCTTGTAACATATTTTCAGGAAATCCTTTACAAAGAGTATGAATGGATGTCGGAATAATTTAATGTCTCTACATATATCAAAAGTCCTCTTTGTAAAATATAAGCAGGTAAATCTAAAATATTGTCTCGCTAAATCATTTCTTGTAACTCTTTATGAAAATTCTGAATGTTATCCTTTTAAAGAATGAATAATGCATAAATATTATTCATGTGCGTTTTAGTATTTTCATTAGATACCTATGTTGAAATGCATTATTAATATTCTTCCCGTTAGAGAGAATAATTTCTTTTATATGAATAGTTTCTTTCACATTTTAAATATTCCATTATCGAAATGAAATTCATTTTAATACGCATAAATATAGCAAAAATACTCAAGACGATTTATATTCGCTTAGAATTTTTTTTTATTGATTTCAGTTTATATTCTTTTAGAATTTTTTTCCATTGATTTTAGTATATATTGATTTCAGTTTATATTCTTTTAGAATTTTTTCCATCGATTTCAGTATATATTTATTTCAGTTTATATTCTTTTAGATTTTTTTTAATTACTTTCAGTATATATTTATTTCAGTTTATATTCTTTTAGAATTTTTTCCATTGCTTTCAGTATATATTGATTTCAGCTTAAATTCTTTTAGAATTTTTTCCCATTGATTTCAATTTATATTCTTTCAGAATATTTTTTCCGTTTGATTTCAGATTATATTCTTTTAGAATTTTTTCCCATTGATTTTAGTTTATATTCTTTTCGAATTTTTCTAAATTGATTTCGCTATAAATATAATTACGAAAAGAGTTGTGATGAGACTCTTAACAGTTGAGTAACTCATAACACTTAAACATTTTTTTATTTATTTTAAATTAAACAAATCATTGAAATTTATCACGATCTGGGCATTTAACACTTAATTGAGATGTGTTTTTTTTAGCTGTAAAGAGATATTTCTGTTAAATCCTTTTTAAAATATTACACTTTCCTGGAACGTAGCAGCTATTAGATATCTAAGCGCTTAATACAACCTTGAAAGAATGTTTAGTTACCACATAGAGACAGACATATTCGATTAATTTTGAAACTAAGTTACGAATTTAACTTAGTTGAAGATGGCAAATATAAGAGCTATTTAGCTTGCTGCAGGTAGAGCATTGTAGTGGCTCAAAAATTCAAGAAAAAACAAATTTTGAATAGCAATCGACTATTCAAAATTAGAAATTGGTTGGACTTTTGCAGTTTAGAAGTGTAAAAGCCAGGACTGGTTAATCTGCGCCAGATAAATAGTTAAAGTAATAAGATTATCACAAAAACAATATTACTTCCCGGCTAATTTAAAATTAAGAAAAAGAATTTTTAATCGTTTTTAAATTGGTGTATTTGAAAATAAATTGTATTAATGATTTATTTACTCAGAAGAAAATATTTACTTAAAAATATTTTTAAATATAACAGAATATAATGAAAATTGGCTTAACTTCATTTGTAAAATTATCGAGATATATAGCTTTCTTTAAAATCTTTCGAGACCTGACATATACCTTTATCTAATTATAAGCTTATTAACTATTAATTTCTAATTTATTGCGTGGCGTATTTTTAAATGTCACTATTACAAACTCTGTTATATGCATTATTATTTATAATAAATTCTAATGAACTCTTAAATTCTCAGAATTTTTTTTACTGCATGTGGTTTATGGATGAAATTCTAAATATTAATTTTCTCAAAAGAAATTAATTTCTTAAGATGTTGCATTAAATATAGAATAACGCAAAAAAACTTCTTCGCTATATAATTAAAAAGCATCAGATTAAGCGTATAATTATAATCAAACACTTGCTTACTTGCTTAAGCACTTGAGCACATTACTTGCTTAAGCGCTTGCAAATATTTCAAATTGAATTTTATAAAATATTGATAGTAAAAAAGAGTTATTTTTTGGTGATCTAAGGTTTTATTTTTTTTTAAATACCAATTATCTAAACGATAAATTAATCAATAAAATATATAAAATTACGCTTTCTCAGTTTATTAGGAATATTGAAATTATAATTTTACTTCAGTAATTATTATATGATTAAAATCTTTAAGTCACTACTCATTCAATACTTCTAAGCTACTCATATTGTCCATTACTAGTTTAGTGCTCCTTATTTAATGGAAATAATCCAAATTATGAGGAAAGAAAACTTTGGAATGAGAAATTAAATCACACCGAATTTTTCTTGTTCAGTCTTTTTACTTTCGCGTGTACAAACTAGAGAAGTATTTGATTGATTTTGCATCTGCAGTATTTGAAACAAAGTAACTGATTTTAATGAACTTTCACATTTTAGATTACACTGACTCCAAAAGACATTTTTTATGGCATTGTGTCTGTTTGTGTACGTGAGAACGAAATAACTTGAAAACGCTTTTAACCAGTTAAATGAAATTTGCTAAATAGGTTTCACAAAAAATTTATAGATCTCTATCAAGTTTTGATGGAAATTTATTCAGGAGAAGTCATTCTATCCTGCTATTCATGTACAAGTGAATACTATAAATGCAAATACAACATAATTTTATGGGTAGAAAGAAACAACAGTCAAGCCCTTTTATTTTAAATCTCCACATTAATGTAAACTCAATACATTAATTATTTTCACAGATTTAAAAATGTGAGCATATTTGTTATATGCAAATAAATGATTAACTAATTATAAGAAATGAGGGAATATTATTATCGAAGATAGTGCATTTTATTGCTTTCAGCAACTTTAGCGCATCAAAGTCAATTTCATTAACATTACAAAAATATTTCGAAATACAAAGTTTAATTTTTACATTTAACTAATATAATCCTATGGAAACTTTACATAACAAAGACGAAAACCTCAGTTTAACTAGTGAGGTTGATTTTATCGATTTTTATAATAATATAGATAACTTTTTATCATAAAATCTGCATTTTAAATCCATGCTTATTTTTCCATTTCATAACATACCCAAAGCTGAAATGCGGAAAAAAAGAAATCGAATTTTTTTTGAAGAAAAAATTTAGTTAATTTTTAAAAAGAGATTAATTGAGTAATAATAAACTTTATTTGTAGTCACTTACTTTTTCCAGTTTACCTTCATAAGGCAGTAGCATGCTAGTCGCCCCGTAATAAATCATGTATTGAATATCGTCCATGTCTATCAGCTGTTGCAAATTAATCACACTTAATCCTCTGGAATCTGTTGATGTCATTCCATGATCCGATACAACTACCAGATTAACCTGTTAAAAATAGACAAGGATTCTTGTGAAAAGTACCATATAATGATGAAAAATCACAGATTTCTGTTCTTTACTTAATTAGCTTCATATTTGAAGTATATAGTATTCGAAATCGTTTTTACTCATTTTTTAGTGAGGTTGAATTTTTAATATATTACAATTAATTTATACACGATAAAACTATCATATTTGAATATTTTCAGAATTAGACTTCCAAAAGCTTTTCCGTTTCTCACTATAGGACTCACCCTGTAATGAGTTTGAAAAATAATTTGTCTCAAAACGTAAAAACGGTAGAAAAATAAAATAAAATTATTCCATTATTTAGTACATTCATGCATATTTGCTTTTTAATTTCTTAATTATTTAAGCTTGTTTTTCTTTTAAACGAATTATATTTAACCAATTATGACATCTCGTATAAACATCGAAATTGCAGCTCAAGTTGAAATTTATGGCCGAAAATCTACTAGTTGTCGAAGCAGTCGGCGTTTTAAATAGAATTGAGATTTTGAGATAATTCGTTTAAAATAAACATAAATTAATTTAATTAAAGCTTATATTCTTTAAAAGAATTTAAGGGTTTGTTTTTAAATGCATGCCAAAAGTATGCCATAATTCATGTCTAATACGTTGACTACTGAGAGATTCACCAATTATTTACGCCTATTATTTAGTTAGTTTACATCCACAATCTAAGTAGAGGATCTCTTCTGTATTATAGTTAAAAGAAAACGAAGAAGGAATCAGCTAATTAAGTACATGCCTCGACCCAAAGACTTAACATATGGCAGACAAATTACGAGCATATTTTGTATTTATTAATTTCAAACTGAGATTTGGTTCCACAACAGCTATTTTCATATAGAGTTGTTTCTTATGAAAGAGTAAATATTTTCGCGAAGCGAAATTCTTTAGGTCTAATCTAATATATTTCAAGATAAATTATTACATTAAATGTAGTATAATATTAAGTTATGGATTGCAGTACTTTCCACAATATTAAGTATTATTCCGTAGTATTATTATGCATTAGTTTGCATTATTTAAAAGGTACAAGTACTTTCTGAAACAGTAACATGGAAATTTATATACTATATTATAGTTTATAATAGTTTATTATATTTCAAAAAGAACTGATCTGGTTTTTTCTCTTTCATTTAATATCCTTTAGATGGAATACACTTTGGCCGAAACTAATATTGTCTTCAAGACAAATTTAAATAATTCAAATATTGCAATTTCATGGAAAATCACTAACTCATTTCCGATTCAAGTAATTAATTCTCTTAAAGTAGATATTGAATAGTTCTAAAACTTTAAGAAGCGTAAAATAATAACGGATTTGACAGTTAATACAAAATGTCAAAGATGTGATACCGCCATTTTATGCTTTATATGCAAATAATGGAAAGCTATTTTAATTTTGAAACTAATCTCTCGAAATACAAATTACCAATTCAAACTGAATACTGAATTAATAATCATTTCAATCTGAACGAAAAGATTTTAATAAATATTTAAAATCCCATCATTTTATTTCAAAAATTGTAAAGAATACTTTATTACAGATAATTCATAAATATCCAATCAATAAGCTTCTATTCATGTACTCATGGCAAAGAATGATCAAATATTACTTTACGTTCTTATTTTAATTCACATCAAAATTATACTTTTAGCGATCCTTTGAAAGAGTAATTAGTGATTTGGAAACATTCTACTATCTTCCTTTGAAGTAAATTCTTCAGACATTAAAGAATTATGCGGTTAAATCGATGAAGATTCTTTTCAAAAACCTATCGATCGATAGCGAAATTTTCATTGTCATTGAATGGAAAGCGAATAAGTGGAAATACGTTTCATGGACTGGAAGAGAAATTCTCATTTCTGAATAAAGGGAAGAAGTTATAAAATACGCAATCACTGTTCATTTAATATGAAAATTGTAAATAGCCTTTATTTTTTTATTTTTTAAGATTTCAATTGTAAATTGGATAAATGAACCAGCGACTCATAGCTGAGTAAAAGTGAACTTCTCTGAAAAATATTTTTTTCTACCAAACCGAGCAGTTTCTATATACAATGTGGTCTGCTATATTTTCAGTATTTATTTAAATAAGTTGCTGTTGTTTTTGATTACATCCGGCATCAGTAATGTAGTTAGACTTTATGTTCTTGATGTATATATCAAGCTAATGTAGAAATGCTCTTCAGTAAAATATTTCAAATATGTTTATGTTTATAGACTATTATGTATTAGTGACTACTTTCAGGTATGAAAATAGAATTTGGTAATTGCTTTGCGCCTCATTTTGTAAAGTGCTAAGTTTGTGAAAATTATTTTACTTACGCTCTCATAGGAAAACATTTTATTTTTCTACTGTTAGAATTTGATTGTAAGCTAATCTGTTAACTTAAAATAATTTAAACAAAAATTATTTGGGCCAATTAAGGGAAATGGGAACGAATTTTGTAGACAATGTGTTTTTTTTTCAATTTAAAATTATAGTAAAAAATTTAAAGCAGACATATTATTTACGGAACTATATAAATGGAATCTGCAGCTTCTTTAAACTGTCATTTACAGCCTTACCGTATTGATATATTTAATTTCAGAAAGAAATTTAACTATAATATTATTGTAACTTCAATTTTTGAAGTCAAGAGATTATTTTAAGCTTTTTTATTAGAAATTTTTTATTGCAATTTGAGAAGTATAATGAAAATTATCTATACATAGTATAAAGTGAAGTCTCCTGAAAGCATCTGCATGTTTGAAAGAGAAAAACACGAGAAATACTTAATTGATATTGGAGATATTTGTACCATTTTGTAGGGCATTTATTGGGGAAGGTTTTAGTTTATTGAAGTTATATATATAAAAAAGTTGATTTATAATTGCAATTTTAATTATTTTTCTTCTATGATTCGCGCATGCGTAAAATAGCAGTATATGGGCTTTGCGCTTATCCGCGCATGCACGAAAACTTCAAACTGCGCTTGCGCAAATAACAAGAGCTGTTGTTTGCATATACGATACATTTCTTTTTTTACGTCTGATTTTAAACGGCGATTCAAAACTCATTAAGTCCCAAAAAATTAACTGATTTTGAAGATATTTGTACCATTTTGAAAGGCATTTATTGCGGAAGGTTTTAGTATAATGAAATCATATCTAAATAAAAATAAAAAGTTTTATAATAACGATTTTAATTATTTCCCTAATAAAGCCCCAGGACAAATGTTTCACACTGCTGGAATTGACTTAAGCGAAGAGATAAATCATTGGCAACATTATGTGGCACTTTCTAGAGTTGCAATCAAATAAAATCTTTTTGTCTTGGCACCAGGAGGAAAAACAGCCAATATACGAGGTATATCCACAAAGTAAGTTCCGTTTGGTTATATAAAAAAACGTGTACAGATACAGACTGTTTAACTACTGTCTACAACTGTTAAACTACTTTCTTACATAGCTTCAGAAATTTTGCAGGCACTTGTCATAGCGTGGCACAAGTTTTTTTATTCCTTCTTCATAGAAGGTTGCCGCCTGGGTTTTCAACCATGTGGTAACATGTTCTTTCAGCTCGTCCACATCATTAAAGTGTTGACCACCAAAGAAAGATTTTAGGTGTAAGAAGAGATGAAAGTCGCTAGGAGAGAGGTCCGGGTTGTATGGAGGATGATCAAACACGTCCCAGTCAAATTTCTGTAGCAGTTATTTTGTCTCGTTCGCAATGTGAAAAAAAACACCTTTTGACAATAATTCTCGTCGACAGTAATCCACCGTCGACAGTAATCCTCGTTCTGTATTGCGTGGCGCAATTTCTTAATGGTCTCACAGTAAACATGTGCATTGATTGGCCTCGTGGTAAGCAATCAATAAGCAAAATGCCTTTTCTGTCCCAAAAAACAGTGCACATGACTTTTCTAGGTGTTAAGGTTTGCTTAGGAATTGTGGGAGGAATTGTGCCTCCATTCCATTGATTGCCGTTTACTTTCAGGGTTGTCTTAAGATACCCAAGTTTCATTCCCCGTGACTATCCGAGAAAGAAAATCATCGCCTTCTTCATTGTAGCGTGTCAAAAACTGAAGTGCACTGCCCATCCGTTGTTTTTTGTGTTGTTCAGTTGGAATTTTGGGTACCTAACGTGAGCAAAGTTTTCGAAATTTCAGTTTTTCAGTAACAATTTCATGAATTAGTGATCGTGAGATTTGTGGAAATTCCATAGCATGAGCACTAATTGTAAATTTACGGTTTTGCTGAAGCTTCTCTTCAATTGCTTGAAACAGTTCATCAGTAACCAAAGACGGGCGCCCCTTTCGTTCTTCATCGTGCACTTGATCACGTCCTCAAGTCCTTCATTGAACTGTCTGACACATCTTCTAACCATTGAATCACTCATAGCATTTTTTCCGTAAACCTCGCAGATTTGCCGATAAATTTAACTTGGTTTAACTTTCTTTGCATTTAGAAAACGAATCACAGATCTGATTTCACAAGCGGCGGCATTTTCAATTAAGGCTGACATTATAAAGACGCACTACAAAGAACACGTCGGCAGCAGCGATTTGAAAATGGTGTACATTTCTTCTCCTTGAGTCAGAGTAACTGCCGCGCATACTCGGAACTGCGATTGCAGCGCTGCCGCTGATAAAAATAGAAACGGAACTTACTTCGTGGATATACCTCGTAGTTAATAAAGAAATATCATAAAGAAAGCTGAATTTTATTTTCATGTCAGATTATACAGAGTTGATAAACAAGTGTGGAAAAACGGGTAAGATGACTTATTTGTATATTTTTAAATTTTAAAACAGCTTTTCTATCGTATATTTTTAGTGAATTGTTTTGTCTATGAAGATATCTTATTTTTACCTTTTTAAAAGTCTAAATAGTTCTGAATGTGTGTTATAAAAAATTGTTGTGAAGTTATTTTTAATGAATTCTAAATATATTCTTACATTTGTTTGATGTTACATGACATGCCCATGTCATATTGGGTGGAGACTAGATTTAAGTTTAAAGCTAATTTATCCTCTTGGATGTTACGCCACGGCAAACGCTGAGCGGATACTCCTTGTAATTATATAATTAAATCAGTCATTCGTCTGCGATACAAGTCTTTAGGAACTGAATATTTGAAAATAATAACCTATTCTGCAAAAACAGCAAGATATTCGTTACGAAATTACTGTGTTCATTAAACTAAAAGTCATCGGCAAAAAGTAAATGTAACTCATATAATTAGCAATATTAATTTATGAAATTTGTAGTTTTAATAGTGTTTAGGTCAGTTTTGTGCTATCAGCGGCTTATCATTTAATGTCGAGAAAAGCAAAATAAGTATTAAATTATTAAATAGCGCCGCATTAGTGAAATAAAAATCTAATAGGCGACTAGTGATTATCATCTCATTTTACAAAACCTTTGATGATATATATGCAGATCTTCTTCAACTTGAAAAATTTCCTGACCATTTATATTCCACGGTACCACAAATTTAACAGCTTAATGTATCTATTTATCTAAGGTCAAATTATTCCACTTGACTATTTTTTTTATACTTACTTAATCTATAAAAATAATTTTTACGACTGATGGTAGATCTAAGCCTATAATTCACTGTCATTATAATCAATCATGCACGATAAACCTTGACCATCAATTGGTCAGCATTGAAACAACACGATATTTTATTAAAGAAATAAATATGTACATGTTGAATTATAAAAATAAAATAAACGTCTATATTCAAATCAAAACTTGGTAAAACTACCTAGGAAATGTATTTATTAATGAAAGATATTCGCTGAAAGTATTATTTAATTACAAGGGGCATCCAAAAATTAGTTTCCAACAATGCCAAAAGATGCTGCTATAAAAGGTATGAAACATAAAAGCACTAGCTGGATAGGTTGAGGATGTGCATATCGCAATACAGTTGCTCAACTTCCTATCCCTTACACATTAATATCGTTGCAGTATACGAAGATTTAGGCCAGTATTTCTTCTCCACCGACTGAGAGGTTTGGTCGCTGCTAAAATTTTTAAAAACACAGAATTTAGAGCTGGCCCAAATACATCCTCAGTTCCGATCAAGAGGCGTGTGATGGACAATGGCGTCGTTGAATTGGTCCACAACAATATCTGCCATCATGAGGAGAATTCCACAAAATATCTGCTGCAGAAATTTGCTAGGCGTTGTTTGAAAGTCCACCCTATAGTCCCGATTTTGCTCCCAGAAGAATCCACCTACTCTTACATTTGAAGAAATGCCTGTCCAGTCACAATTTTCCCACAGACGAAGACCTGAAGAAAACTATAATACACTGGCTCCAATCTTAAGATGTTGGCTTCTATGGCAGTAAATAACAAACACTTATCCCACTGTACCTATTGATGATTTGCTGAGAAGTAACCGAAATATTGTTATATCTGTTGTGATAAAAATTTCAAGATAATTAAGTTTAATTACTTTCTACAGGCCTTGGGAAGCATTTTCTGTATGACCCACGTAGATCAAATGTTTTGATGTGATACAAAAAGTTTTTGAAAGTTCGAAGATGATAAATAAACCGGAAGACCAAATATACGATTTTTGTAGATCTACGATATATAAGATACGATTAAGATATCTTCGATTTTTGTAGAAATGCTTATGCTCATCAAATATATATATATATATATATTTCTAACGAAAATGATGAAAGAGTCTTTAAATATATAAAATTGAAGCGACACAAATCATCCTGCATGAACATTTGGACAAAAGAAAAGACAAATGAAGAAGAAATCTTTGAAAAAAACCACATTGCTCAGATATCATTTTAACCAATGAAATATTTCTTACTTAATATTACAGGTTATGAGGCTTGATATTTTTAATATGATCCTAATGGAAGGTGTGAAATACAATTAAAAATTATCTTTGCCAACCACCACAGTTTAATTCTAAAGCGAAGCACTGTCAATTACAGATGAGCAATATTTATACGCTGTAAAGTGTTGGTTGGGCAGAATGCGTTGCATTTATTCAGAATGAAGACAGTTCGTGTTTTTTGCATAAGAATGTGTTCCGTCGCAATTCACTTAGTATATGTTGGGTTTGTGAAAAATTAAGTCTGTCTCTTAAACCAACCTCTGAATTCGGCCTTGCTTAGCACCTCGCGATGTTTTTTTATGCCCAAAATTTAAAATGAACTTTAACAATCATTTTTTGGTGAAATTTGGACATACAAAAGGCCTCTAGACATGCGGTGGTACAATTTCAAAAAATGAATTAGAACAAGTAGCGATGAAATTATTGGATTGTTGTTACAAGTGCAATAGAGCCGGAAGAACCCATATGAAAATAATTAAGAAATAAAGATTTTTAGTTTCTATTTCATTTTTTAAACATTTTATTTATTTAAAAGTATTTGGCATGCACTGCATTTGCATATAATATAATTTCCCTTGTAAAATATATATATTTACCTCAAGACAATCATGTCTAACGTCGATTACATTAATGGTGTGCTTGCCAGTAGATCATATAGGGTTAGAATAATAACATTTTTATGTCTGTTAACTAAAATAATTTTTACAGGTGTTGAAATTGGATGTAAAAATAACGTGACATCTTTCAGCATATCGGAATGCATTGTATTTAAATATCAATGAATCTAAATAGTGAAATCTTCCCGTAAGGGAAGAACACAAAGCATATTGAAAAAGTTGAAAAGGGGACATTTGAAAATATATTTAAAGTTTGTAGAACAGTTGTTAAAATTAAAATATTGAAGAGAAAGAATATTCTATCAAATTCAGCATAATTATAATTTCTAATTTTCCTTTCAGATATCTACATTTTAAAAATATTTAATTATTCAATCTACTACAATTAAAGTTATGGGTTTTTCTCCTTGAAAAGCTAACATAATAGTCAGAAAGGCTTCCACATAAACAATCTTAAATGTTTGCCAGTGTGATAAACCTTTAAGTAATTGAAACTGTCAGCGAATGAAAATTTACACATTATTTACCTTATTCAAGAGCCCTCTACCTGCCATTTCTCTCTGCACTAAATCCAACAGATCGTCGATATCCTTTACCGCTTTTTTTCTCTCTATAGAATTTGGGCCGTATTTGTGACCTGTAAGGCAAGAAGTCTAAAGTGAAAAAGGAGAAAAATGAACATCGATTTTAAGTCTAAATCACTTATAAAATAATGCATAATATATAACAGAAAAATTTGTTGGAAGGAATTGAAATGTTTATTCAATTATAGTAAATAGCAAATCTATTGAAAGAAATAATTTTGTTGCATTCATAAAATATCATATAAAATTTATTGCTGCGGGGAAATGATATTTATTTTTTAAAAAGATATCCAGTATAATATTTTTAAAAAATATTTTTAACCTTCTTTTAATTGCTAAGCCAATATCACTAAAGTAAACAAAAACAAAATTTCATTATCTTTTAATTCAGCATTATAATTCAACGAAATTTTAATATATTAGTTGCTAAGATAATAATATATTAATAAAGTATACTGAATTTAAATATTATTATTATTATTTATAGCGAAAAATACTAAATGAAAAAGACTATAAATTCTTTGTAAAATATAATATTTCTGTTTAGAATCAATAACACAACTCACAAATTAAACATTTTATATGATTATTTCTATCTAAGCAGCAAGGAATTTTTAAATCAAGCTACGTTTAAGAATCAGTCTGTTTAATTAATCAATATTTTATCTAACTCTTACCATAGAAATCCACTGGTTCATAATAAATCTGTACTAATTGCATTTCATTATTGCCCAATAACTGAAGAGCAGATAATAGAGCTTCTCGCGTATCTTCGTTTACTGTGGGCCAAGCGTATCCCACATATTTGTATTTGCGACAAAATGTAGGTTTTCTGCCACGTATTTCAACCTATAAAGAAACAATTAAAATATGATAGTTTTTTTTAGTTATCTCGTTCATATAATGGATTGACAATCGATCGTTTAACGATTGTTAGTCGATTGAAAATTGAAAATTTTCACTTAAAAATTGACATTTTAGATGCTAAAACCGTGTGTTTCAGATTTTATTTATCTTTCTTTAAGTTATGTTGTGAACGAGTTATTTTGTATTTAGGCAGCCCGTCCTAACAGATTTCCGAAATGTATTTCGTTGACAATTTGATAAAAACCAGCAAATTTAGTTTAAATATCACACAAGATCAATTTTATCCTTCTAACTCTTAGCATTTTTTAATCATCATGTTTATAGATCGAATGACAAATATAACTATAAACGCATGTCCCTAAGGTCTAAAACCTTGAAATTCCACAAATTCTTATTTTTACGAATATAATACTTTTTTTGAAAAACCAATTTATGAAAAATAAAAATTGTTTTCTACAATTTAAACAACCCCATGTAGGCCAAGATTCGATCATACTTCATACAATGCAAAGTAAGTGTTTATTCATATATGTCCATCTTTTGAAAACGAATCAAACACTAAAATAATACGAATATCCAATATAATTCGCTCACATTCTTGATAAGCAGAGCAGAATGACGAAATCCATTAAAACAATTACAATCGCAGCTAGTTTGCTTCCATTATGACATTTCAAATATGAATTATTATTAAAACTGCCTTAATCAGCAAAGTGATAATTAAGCATTTTTTAGTTCAGAAATGAAAAAAAAAAGTTATTCTTCCACCAGTAATAAATTACTTTAGAAGAATTAATTTAATAGAAACATTTTCTGAAGATACTTTTTTATAATTGTTACAAAATTTAATTTATTCTTGATTTTAATTTTTTATTGGTTGATGATTTCGAATTGATAATATAGAAGCATGAAATCATTTTTTTTCTCCAATTAAATGCCAAGTAATGTTATCCATATGAAATGAAAAGTTGAATAACTGATAAATAAAGTTTCGAAATATTAAAATAGTAAATTCTCAACAGACTTATGCATACGCAAAATTACAGAACTCTTCCGCGTTAAAGAATAACCAAGTGTAGATTATGAAATGTTATCCTTATAAATATATAAAATGTCTAAAAATAGAAATGAGTTTAATCTAAAATCTTATTCACTTAATCTGGATATGATAATAATGCTCGATACGTTTCACTAAAGCAACTATTTATTTTTACTTTAAATCATCAAGTTAATATGAATGATAAAATGCAAAAAGAAAAAGAATACAGATTGTAACACAAGAATACAAGAACAGAAATCTCAAAGAGTACGAGCTGTTACAATTAAAATATATCCGTTCAGTGGACCTTTATTACTCCGTCAAGAACAAAATAAATTCATGCCAAAGTAGAAAAGTTTCATTTATGGTAAACATAAGATTTTATAATCTTTATATTTTTAATAACAGAATAGTATTAATTTTTTTTTGAATCGCAGAATATGTATTCTCAGAAGTAAATAATCAATCAGCAATAATCACCTCCATAATTATAAAATTGCCATTAATTATATATTCAAGGAGATTCTTAACAAATAATGTATAAATTATATTTATACAGAATAAATTGAATTTATAGATGTTTACAAATATACACTGATTGTTGCACACATACAGGAATAGACCAATACGTGAAGAGTTTAATAATTACAGAAATAAATTAATAATATAGTCATTACATGAATAGACCAATAGCTATGATATAAGAGAGTAACTACTATTTAGAGTTAACTACTATTTAGTCATTTCTATGCTATTGAAAAATTAAAACTTTTTTAAAAAGTGTCATATTCATACGACTGTATATCATACGTCATATATCGTATTTTCTCAGTCATATGAACCTCAACTGTATATATATTTAATTTTACTATTCGTGATATCAAATAAATTGCCTATTTAAAAAGGCATGAATTATGAAATGAACTATCCTCTGAAATAATGACACATTCTTAGAACAAAATCTACAGATTTAAATATTTGCAAAATACAATGATCTCTTTTCTTATATTAATATTATTTTTCTATTTTATAATCCTATTTCCCTTCAGATTAAAGGCAACATTAAATAAAGTCGATCTATTAAACATATCCATTAAATTCTAGAAAAAAATTAGCAATTTTTAGAAATAGGTTCTACTTTTTTCTTGAAAAAGGCAACTAAAATAGATTTCTGCGGCGTATCCATTTGCATTTTTATAATGCATTGTTGCATTAATGAAAAATATAGAAAATAAAGCAGTAACAAAAACTGCAATTGCCTAAGTCAGTCTTATTCATGGACAACTGAAGTTTTATTTTAGACAAATTTCGCAGAAAATTAATTTGTCTGAAACTGGAGGTAATTTATTAAACATATCACCTGACATCCGTCCCACCAGTAGAGCGCCGAGCGCAGTCCTTTCTTTTCCGCAGTAATCCACAAAGGTTCCGCACTGTCCCACCAATGCGGAACCGAGGCTGTGTCATTAGGGCCCATTAAGAAGAAGTCACCGAAATGAGGGTCATACATCATGTTCTGCACAAAGCTGTGGCTCTCCGCATACAGTCCTGAGAAAAGAATGAAAAAAAAAAGGGAGGATGATAACACTCAAAAGATACATTGGGTAATTTGAAATGATAAGATGGTCCCTTTAAAAAATGGTAATTGCTTGATGCTCGGATTTTTATCAAGGACTAGATCTTTCTAGTTACTTCTTAATACTTGGACTGTAATCTAGCTTTGAAACTTTTAAGGCAGTTACTTCTTCATACTCTGATTGTAATCTAGCATTGTGTCTTTTAAGACAGTTGGTCTTATCAGTTGAGTATGTTCTTGATACTCTTATTATAAACTGGCATCGAATCTTTCTAATATTTACTCTATTATACTCGTATTCTTGTTACATTATGATACTAGGATTTTAATCTAACTAGCCACCATTGGAGACCATTTTTTTTTCTTCTTGGTTATTGGGTTCTTAGGTTGGATATTATTAAAATGGGATTCATTTTTTAAAAACGTTTCATCTTGTAATTTTATACTATTAATTCAAGTAAAACAGTTTACTGCAAATTACAAAGTGTATATGTTACGAAATAAAAGCTAAAGTGAAAATCCTACTATGAATTGAAAGGCTGTCGAAAACACATGATTGAATGTTTTGATGGAGAGTTTGAATCCCATCATAGCATTTAAAAACATTGTTTCAGATAGTGTATCAAATTGAATCCTAAATATTAAAATTACAAGAAAAATTGTACGAAAATTGAATTTATATCATAAAAAAGTTAAATTTTTAATCTTAAGCTAATATTAAAAGCCTTTTATAAGATAATTGTTTTGGAAGATATGATCATCAATTTCCATTCTCGAGTCATAAATTACAGTTCTCAAGTCTACGGCAAGACTGAAAATTAATATAAGAGTTCTAAAATTCCTATTTCTCACCATATATTATCATGACAATTTTTTAGTGCAGCTATAAAAGTCATTTGATAGTATTTCTGGTATGCGACCAGGATTACAGACTTTTAGAGAGGTTTGGAACTATTGGCACGATTTTGACACGTTTGCCGAGAAAACGAACATTAATGTTACCACAATTGCTTATCCCGCAACATTAAGCCTACTTTTAGAATCGATTGAATTTTTTGTTTTATATCTGTTTCTTGATTTCTGTCATATCTTTTATCCTCTGACGGAATGTTCATTTTGGTGACATAAGGAACTATCTCCAGAATACATTTAATAATATTTTGAATCAGTACAGATGTAAAAAAGGTTCAATTAGTCTTGAATTCGTATTATCTTTTGTTTATACTGTGCTATTAGTAATAAACTCAATTTGTGTGCCACGAGCGTTAGCGTTATATATATATATATATATATATATATATATATATATATAGATGTTAAGATCGTTAAAAAAGTTATTTATTGATACTCTGGCAATAATTAAGCATAAATAATTTTAAGATTGTTTTACTTCTTAATATTCGGATTCTAATATAGCATTAAAGTTTAGAATAAAAGAGGAATGCTCATTTAAGGAGACAGTGACCTTTAAAATAAGCAAAAATGGATGGAAAGATTACATTTTTTTATTTCTTCATCGAAATACATGTTTATATTCAACTAAAATAGTTTTATAAGTTTTAATGCTCAGTAAAATGAATATTTGAATGAACCCTAGAGTGAAAAAAGCGCATTTTAATGACTTTCCTCAAAATGATATTGCAATTAAATACCTATAAAATGCGTGAAATGCGTCTTAATTTTTGAAGAAATTAAATAGAATTGATAATATACAGCGTGCTTATAATTAAACTTTCCTTATAAACAATATCCTACAACGCAAACGGATGAACGGATTGAACGAAATTTAGTATGTATTCTATACACGATATGCTCTTCCGGTATTTCGAAAAAAAAAATTGTTGTACCAAAATGTTTACCAGGGAGCGCCTTTTCCAGAAAAACATTAAATTTAACACAATAAAATTCAAAGTCGAAATTCATAAACAATATTAAGAATCCAGAACAAGAATTATGAGTAATAAAATGTAAAACCGGAGAAATTTGTCCGCCCTAGGAAAAAAATGTTGGGTTTTGCATGCTTCCGAAGAGGAAGAGGAAACTTTAAGCAAAACAGGTTAGGCTATGAAACGTTTGCAGAGGTTGTCATGTTTTATGTCCATGTTTCCGGCTGTAACGATGAAGATATCTTTAGTTGAACGTGCGTTATTGGTGAAGCTGTTTTACGAAAACAAAGGGAATGTTTCCGCTGCAGTTCGTGAATTTAGTCTTGTAAAGTACCTACGGCCTGGACCAATGCTTATCAATGGTCTTGGAATATTCTATGAAGCGACGAGGCTCATTCCTACCTCAATGGGGCAGTCAACACGCAGAATTGTGCGGATGTACTCTGAAATTCTCCTACATTCTCCAAAGGTGAATGTCTGGTGTAGATTCACGGTGACATTCATCCTTGGACCATTCTTCGCTGAGAAAATAATTGCATGTGGTCCGGTCACATGCTCCGTTACGAACCGTCGGTACCATGACATGTGTCAAATGTTTATTGCGCTGCAACTATAGCAAAGGCACATCGGCCGTTTTCCTACAGGATGGTGCGTCCCCACATGCCATTGAGTCCGTGAAGGTGCTATTGCTCCAACATTTCAAGGACAAACATAGCATTAGTCGCTTCCTTCGTAATCCAAGACACCATATCCGTGTGATGGGGTCATTTAAAACCCCTGGTGTATCGTGGAGGTGTTGTGACGTTGAACGACTTAAAGAATTCCATAATGCTTCATATGTGAAGCATCACAACTAATCAGTTACGATCTGTTTATGAACACACTGTCCATCGACTTGACATTTTACAGATGAATGAAGGTAGTCACATAGAGCAACTTTCCCTAAATCGTCTTAGACACGATTAACAACTGCTCCTCTTGCGGAATTACTTCTTTATCTGTTCTTGTTTCTGCAAACTGAACTGTTTTTTCTCAAACAGCGTAATGTAATTTTTTCCTTGCCTTTACTTAAAGGGGTTCGATGACAAGGTGATCAGAAATTAGTCAATAATGTTAATATTGTTTCTGTATTCCGTTTTGACCTTTAATTTGTTAAATTTAAAGTTTTTCCGGAAAAAAGCGCCATCTGGTGGATTTTTTTTTCAAATTCCGTGAGGGTATCTCGTGTATAATCTACATACCAAATTACGTTGTAATCTGTTCACCCTTTTGCGTAGTTAGATGCTATTTATAAGGGAAGTTTAATTATAACCACCCTGTAGATTTCTGATGAATATTAAAAGAAAATATAGTACACATTCTATATTTCGAAGTTTTTATAGTTAAAAGTCAATTTTAGTTCCAAAAACCATAAAATTCTGATGAAAATTCATTAAATGTACATAAAATTATTTCTAAAAAATTAGCATTTAATTGGAATTACAAAATTATTCATAGTTCTGTACCAAATAAATTTATGGTGGCGATTAAGGGAAAAAAATAATAGATCAAATTAAAAATTAAGTCACCTAGAATATTTAAAAATTCTAAAATTATATACCTTATAATTTTTAAAAAATAATATTTTATTATAAACTTTCTTTAAGAAATTTGACGTATTTATATTTTAATACAGAAGCATAAAAGTTTTACAACTCTAAGATAATAATTTGAAAAAAATCCTAATAGTATCCACCATATCCGTAAATAAAAAAAATAAAAAATATCGCCCTCGCCGATGTCATATGTGTCACATCAAATGTCAACATGGAGATGCAATAGCTTATATCAAATAAAATGTTGTTTTATATCTTATATAATCTTCATTTTCAAAGTACACATTTTTATAATTCTGTCTGAAACCTCATGATATAAAAATATCCAAAAATATTTGCAGCATTTGAAATGAATTAGGAAAAATTTCCAGATATTTTATTTTTAAGAGACAAATTATGTCAATTTTCTCAATGTTTTTTCTATAAATATGTACTGTCGTAAATTCCAATAAAAAGAAGTTGGGATGGGTAAAAGAAACTTGGAAACTTGTTTATATATCTGAAGATGAAATTTAATCAAATAATAGAACCTCTATGAAGTTGTAAAATCCCCCTCGCTTTACGTATGTGATGCACACTTCAAGAAAGTTATTTATCTTCCATATTGGGCATTATGAGATGGGTTTGAGCCAAAAATAACTTTTAGAGACCCAAAGACAGCATTAACATTTTACTCAGTTTGAAAAACTCTGCATAATAAGGCTTTGAGAACATCGATTTTTCATTTTGAGACATAATAGAAAAATTTTGTTTATCAACAAACTCATCAAAATCAACCTAAATTATTCCTTCATAACTGTAATACCCTACAGAACCAACGAAACACGCTCTCACAAAGGAAATGAAAACCCCAGGACTCAGACAGAAGCTAACGATTTCTGATTCTACAATGTTTGTTTATTTGCTTATACATGTCATGCAGATGTTTGCAATGTTATTTATTAATTTTTCTTTCTTAATTAGTAATATCTATATATTTTACCCGCTGTTAACGGCCCCAAAAATGTAAAGAGGTTGCGACTGTAAACATCAACATTGTAAGTTCAACTCATTATCCCCATTTGTTTTTAGGCATTGTTGTTCCTTTCATTAACTAATACTTCGCTTAAATACAATCTTGTAGGATTTGACTCCGATGGGATTCTCTGTGGAAATTCCTGGATGGTTTGTCGCTTCTTTCTTTTTTCCTCTTCTTTTCCTTCCATCTTGTGCTCATCTAACTGGTTAGATAGTGTTATAGGCACCGGGGAAATAGGATGGTTATGTATCCAAAAGGACGTATCCATTGTTCATGATTGATGGCAACACTGTACATTAGGGTGGAACGAAAAAATCAGTTTTTGATTTTTAATTTGTAATAGAGCGGGAAAGTTGTCTTTTGGTGTAGATAAAATAAATTATAAATATGAAAAATATTGAGTAGGTCTTGAGGTGCCGCAAGGCCGTTAAAGTTTCATAAAATACACTTTTTGAAACTTTTTAAGGATTTTTGCGTGTCACGATTATGAAATAAAAAACTTTCATTAGGCATTTTCCCATGAATAAAAGTATAAAAACAGTTTCACTATTGCACTGGCATGGTACTGAGTCGTCGCCATAACGGTTGCTGTTGAGGTAAGGTGGATTTTTTGAAACTTTAAGGTGTCTGCCTCATGTGACAAGGACAGAGCTTGTTTCAAATCAATAGTTTTTGCCGAGTTCAGTTAAATTGCCCTCTTCTCTCCTTCTATTGTGTAGCTGATTTGTTAGTTTATGCTTGTGTGCTTTGCTGTGAGTAAAAATATCTCAGTCTAAATTAATGAAGACAAGACAAATATTGGAGTGCTCTATTTTTGGGAAACTTAGTGATTTACTTGAAACCGAACGCACTACAGACGGATCTAGTACTTAAGTTATATTAGATATAATCTCAAAATTGCTTCAGAGAAGGATCCTTCTGTAAGCGAAATATGAACAATATAGAACAAATATGGTCAAGAGCTTCTATTTCCATTGCTTCTAACAAAAGAATTTCACAAATGATAAAAGTTTATGATGCTAAATACAGGAAATTATTAAAGTCTAAAAGCAGAAAATATTCAGATAAATTAAATTCCAACCTCACAGAATTCAGAGAAGAAACTAGTCGTTTATTTGATACTGCTGACTTGTGCAAAAGAAAAAAAAAGTGTCAGATATTTAATAAAAGGCTCTAAACGATCAATGCTCTAACAGGAAAATGGTTATAGGTAATATTGCTATTGCTACCACTTGCGCTTTGAGGAAGAAAGAAGAATGAAAGAATAAAAAAACTACATAAAATAGTTCAGTTTAATCAAGAACAGACAAAAAAATACTAGTGCATCAGAAACAATTACTGGCGACAATGACAACGCTGGAGAACAAAGATATTCGTTACAAAAAGAGGCAAGCCAACCAAGTGCCTGTGCGGTTTAATATTAAATTAAAACTTTATACAGAAGGCGTCTGAAGCTGAACCAAATAATATAGGGGACTTGGTTATCGGCTTCCCTAGGCTTCTTTGTCACATGCACGCTACGAAAAGAACAGTGAGACTGGTGGCCGAATAGGCTCAAAATATCTGTAGTTCAATCGTATGAGAAGGATACATAAGAGCCAAAATTGACTCATGTGTGAATATGCCAAAATTTAATTTACAAAACAGTTTAATGTGGCAATGAAACAGAAACAAACATTTTGTAGCTGTAACATTTGTAATCATTAAGGACAAAAGAAAATTATTATTATACTTTGTAATTAATAATTTTTTTTCCAATTGTAATGCTTATATATTATTTAAAATCATCTTTTATAAAATTATAGGAACGAAAAATTCATAAAAATATTTTATCAAAGTTTATAATTTTTAAAGTTTTCTAAAACGCTCTTTGAGCCACCTCGAAATATTCCTGTATTGCAACCAGAATTTTTAAAATTCTTTTTGAATCTAAAAGCTAAATTTCCAGCACTATTACCAAAAGGTATAGTGCTGATTAAAGGTACTTTTTTAAATTTTCCATTTTTTTTTATTTTTTTTTTTTTACAAATTTCAAGCTTTTTACGGTGCCTCAAGATAATGTAATATTGTAACCAAATTTTTAAATATTGTTTTTGAACCTAAAAGGCAACTTTTCCGCACTATTACCAAGCTAACATCTAAAATAAATAAAGCTGTTTTCGTTCCATCTTACTGTACATAGTTGATGCTACTGTGTAAAGAATACCGGGAGTTTGGTCATTCTTGCGGCTACTGAGAGAGAGGGCCACCAAATATTTAGAAGGACTGTGGCACATTGACTGCATCTGTAACAGAAATTTGACCTATGTTGGCGATAGAATGACAACAGAAAAAAAATCGGTTATTTGAGAAACAACCGGATGTCCTGTTCCATCCACCCCATTAATTTCAAATATCCGCCATTCATATTCAAGCTACAGCTCACTGGAGGGTAGAGTGGTGATCTAATGTGTTCTCAGGTGTGTCCCGTGAATGCCTTTGTAGATGCAGTATATTGATGACAAAAAAAAGCTAAACTAGCATTCGCTCAGAGACCAGCTGTGAAAGGCAATAGGCATCAGGAGCTGTAGTCAAAGTATCAATTTTCTATGACAGCAGGAACACTCCAGTCCCTATTTCCCGAACCTTGATAGCAAATTTGTACATCAAATTGGCGATTGAATTTATTGCACTACTGTTTAAGATCACTGTTCTAGAGGATTTCATAAAACAAGATAACTGGTCTCCATCCTGCCATTATTATCCATGTCCTACAAAGTATCTACATGTTATTTGGGTCTGTGAGAATTATTAGATCAAGTTTCTCCAATCAAGTATGTATAGAAGATTATCGGACGACAAATCTAGTGCTTTCAAAATCATCAAGAATGTTGCTTAGTTTATTAATCAACTGCAACATACATAGAACTTCATCTTTCGAAACTACATAAGTGCGTTTATAAAGTACAATGCATAAGCACTTGAATAATTAAATCCTTTATCAGGCAATTGCATCCGTTGTTAATGCATACTATCCTTTCATATTTTATATGGCACATATCACCTATACTGCAACATATGACCTTGAAATTTTAATTAATGTAATGCGCTACTGAAACAAATGATGTTCTTAAATTTCACTCTCTAAGCTAATTTTTTCTTGGTGTTGATATTTTATTTTGCACCTATGAATAATTTTGTAACTAATTATTTTTTTGTCTATTCTCGTGAGTGACAACATTTATCAAGTTTTTTTATTAACTAAATTAGTAAAGCTTTGGTGCTGTTAAATAATGCTTATAAATGCAGTTGTTGCCTCTTTATTTAATTATTCATTAGCATATATTGACTAAAAAAGTATGAGAAATGATTAGGAAATTCTATTAAAAATAAATTCTTCCTCATTGGAACATTACTATGTTAAAAGAAAATTTATGAGTTATTTGTCTTTATCTTTAAAAGAAAACACTGCTTGAAGCGAAATAATCAAATGCTTACAAAAGCAGAACTTTGTGCATCTTAAAAGATAATTTACTTTGATAACTTAATATTTGAAAATGGAAACTATGCAGAATTAAGCGACAGTGTAATTCAAGCATAATGCTTACTAATTCAAAATTAAATCACTTCTGAAGAATTAAATTAATGCGCTTAGCAGTTTTAAAAACAGCTTAAATATTCATTATTCGTTTCTATTTGCATGGAAGATGGGCGCAATTCAGTGTCTGAAGAATAAAATCAACTTATTATTTTATTTTTATATTTATATTTTTAATATCATAGTCAAGAAACGTATTTTATGTGAAATAAAATTAGGTTTTGTGACGTTAAACTTTTCTTAGATGTTAATGGGAATAAAGGAATCTTTCTTTGTTATTAATTTATTCATTACATAAAAAATTGTACTGCATTAACTGCTTAATGTAATTTTTCAGAACACATTTTATTTTATACATTTATGGAGAATATTTTAGGACAGATTAATAAAGAAATTCCTTGATGTTAATTGGTTTTTTATTCTACTATGATATTGCATTTTTCTGTTTTCTTTAAAAAATATATGAGGACAAGTATGAGTTAATAATTTTATGATTAATTGACTTTTGAATCACTCTTTGACGCTGAATTAAAATTTCTCCGGTAGAATAATATTGATGTTTATTTGGATGCAATTCTTTTGACTTCTTGTACAGGGTGACCATAAAATAACTTTCCTTGTTTGGCGGCATCTACAGCCAAAACAAAGAACGAAATGAAACCACATTTCATATACAGATTGTAAAAGGAACATTCCTTGTAAACAGGGAAGAGCAAACGACATGTTAGCAGTTCGTTCTTGACTATTGATATGTTCTTGACTGTTATGTGTGCTTAATATCGGTTCTATCTTATCTCAGTGTGTTTTACTGGTAACACTATTCTACATTGAACAATGTAATGCCGTGGCTATTCTTAAGCAATTTCTAACCCTTCTATAACTTGCGTAAAGGTCTAATGTCTGTTGTAGTACTGAGAACCATGATTAAAAAAAATTCGATGCAGTAGCAGATGTTGCTCTAGTAGTATTCGACGACACAGGACTGTTGACTGTTTTTGACTATTGTTCGTGATTAATTGCTGATGTGTGCTTAATATGAGCACTGACTTACCTTAGAGGGCTTTACTGGTAAAACTATTCTACGCTAGACAGTGTAATGCCGTGGCTACTCTTAAGCAAATCTGCATGTCTTATGTGTAGAACATGGAACGGGGTGTTATGAATGCCGAAACTGATAGTTTACTCGCTGCAGGGGAGAACGTCATACACCGTATGCAATATGTTATACACAGGTAAGGTCAGAATATTGAAATTGCTGCACAGCATCCAGGAGAAACTAATATTGATGAATAAAAGATTATTTTCTATGACTTTCATGAATTCATTCATAACTGTATTTCCCCAGCGCCAGTATTTCATTTACAACTTTTGGTACTTTTTTTGTGGAATATATCTTCCCATGCCTTCCAAAGTTTGTACATAAAATGTGGTTTCATTTCATTCATTGGTTTTAACCGCAAATGTCGCCAAGCAGGGGAAGTTATTTTATGACCACCCTGTATTAATATCATTAGAAACAAATTTTGAACTAACGCATTGCATCCAAATAGCATTATTTTATTTTTGAATATGTGTATGGAAGCTTCTAATCTAATAGTTCTCATATTCTGTATGGCGCATGTTGCGTCACTGATTACGTCATGAAAATCCCATGATTGTTTCGCGCCTAAACTGGCAGACGAAAATTCAAAGGTGAGTAGGTAAGACGTGCCTCTCACGTTCATTTATCATTTTATATGTTCTTTATATTATTAAATAGTGTTTTGTCCTTATATTAACCCTCTGTGGCGCAGTGTCCCACTATATGGAACACCTAACTTCGCTCGTTTATATAATCGTTAAATTGAACTAACTATAAGTGGTAAAAAAAAATTTTTAAGAATCACTTTGGTACCTTCTTTCTTCATAAAGATGACAATTTAAATAAACTGATCCGTAATTTTCAGATACAGCATGCTACGTAAAAACCTATTTTTTCAAGGAATATTTTTAATAATTTTTCTAATAAAAATAACTGCAATGTTATTTTGATGCTATATCTTAAACTATTTATTCTATACATATTTTACAATTTTTCATTGAGAAAGTATACGTTTGTAAGGAAAAGAGCGTATTCCTAAAGAAAACACTTATTTCAAATAAAACGCAGCACTCAGAATTTTCTTAAAATTATCTATTCAAATCAAAAGCACAACCAACATTCTCCCTCCACCACACAAGCTTTTCTGAAACATATCATATAGAAAAACAATAACTTTCAACGGCGGCAGCGAATCCAGCCAATCGTTTCAGCAGACGTCGCCAATGGCGGCCAAACATCACAACGTTAATTACATTAACATACGTTAGATAAAATTAGGTGTTCCATCAGCAGGAACACTGCGCCGATGGCGATTATCGATGGGACTCTATGCCGGTAAGATAACACCTGTGTCTTCATTTCCTGTTTTCCTTTTTTCATGGAAAATGAACTTAATTCATAGCGTAGTTAATTCATAATTGTGTTTGGGAGGGTCAGAATTCTTGGAAATGACCACTCTTATTATTGGTCTGGGGATTTTTCTTTCTTTTTTTTATCTATAGACTTTACAATCTTTACTTAGAGCTGCATGTATTTTCCTGCTCTTTATTTTGAGTTTCGCTAACATTCATTATATATAATAATTTAAATATTTTTAATTATATATATATATATATATGTGTGTGTGTGTGTGTGTGTGTGTGTGTGTGTGTGTGTGTGTGTGTTATAGCTTATTTTTTATTTTAAATGTAACTATAGAGTGAGATCAACTAAATTTTTTCGAAAACAACAAAAATGCTTCAAAAATCGTCCTTCAATAGCGAATCTGAGCATGCCTCCTTGTGGTGCACCTTCGATCATGCTAAATCTGCTACACATATATAACTTGGCTTTTTATTCAAATTCTAGAGTTTTTACTCATTTTCACGCTTCACTGCAATGTTCACATAGTCGCACTTTCCAGAGTTCTAGCGGCGCATTGTTCCAAGTGATGGAACACCCCCAAAATCAAAACGATAAGTATAATCTTCACTAAATATAACTTGTGTACTCTAATAGACTTAAATATGTTATTTGTACATTATACCTATTATCTATGCCTAATAGATTATCTATCTTTCGTGGGAGTTTAAAATTTAAATGGTAGTGCGGCACAAAGGGTTAAGTTAAAGGTGGTCTCTTAATAAATATATGTTAAGTATTAAGTGCTGAGTGTTTGATAATTAAAGTTGATATAAATGTTTCATTATTTTTCTAAAAACTGTCTAACGTATTAAATAATAGCTACTCTGAATGATTATCTACAAATTACTAAGTCTGTAAAGACTATTATTACGTCTAATATAAAATTCCTACATCGTTTAACTTTTGGCGATAGACAAAATCAATCAAGAGTATGAAAGTTTTCTGGATTTATACCATATTTTAATCTAGTGAAAAAGACATAAAAATCACTCAGTGGTTTATCCCTTAAGGAGTTAATTGCGACTTGTTACATATTCCATTTAAAATATTTAGAAGATTTGGAAAAATGTCACAGAGTTCTCATCAGTTTGTGTGATCTCATAATGTTGAGAACAAAAGTCTCTGATTTGAGCGATCATAATGATTTTAAAACAAAACCAGAACAAAATTGTTCTTAAAACGAATCCCCTTTTTTCCCACGAACGATGAACAATACTTTGAGCACCGGATGTCGCTGATGGACTTAGATGGTTTTTCTCAGAGTTTATCCCTTTCCTGGAATAATTCTGAAAAAATAGCAGTTTTTTTTTTTTTTTTGCTTTTAGCTTGAAAGATATTGTTCATTTTATAAAGCCTTTTTCGTCTAGAGATAGATAATTATAGTGTGGAAACTTCCATTTCCGATATTGAAAATATTTTTCGATTTATATGAAATAAAAAATTCAATTCGTCAAGTTATGTTTCTGAGGAAATATTTGGTGGATCCAGCGTTAACTTTCATGTGATGTGTTCACGGAATTATGAACTGGGATGAAATGGAACGTCATTTACTAGAAGTGTTTCCTTAAAGAATTAATAGAGTACGATTTCATAATTTCATGCAATCTAGACGGTTAAAAAATCTTCAAAATTGCAAGAATATTTTTTAAATATGAGATATTTGACACATAAAAGCTCTCTTGTCGACTCCTCTTTAATTGATTATATCATTAATGGGATTTGTAATTCATTTAATAATAAAATAATTTTCTGTGATTACAAATAATTAAAACATAATTAATTGTAAAAATATTTAAAAAAGGTGTAAAAAAGCATAGACAGTTTGTAAATTTCGAAATTTCTACACATTAGATATTGAAGGAAAATCTGACTATGAAACTCATTTTTTATAAATATGAAGTGAATAAAGACGAAAAAAAATTGCAAACTAGCCATAAAATTATTGCTCAAGTTTGGAGTCATCCGCAACTAAAATTAATGAACAAACCGAAAAAAAAACTATAGAAGTCCTGGGAAGATGAATTCCACAAACAAAATGAAACAAATCAAATATCCGATAGAAGAGATCTTGACATTGTCAGTACAGTGAATGGTTTTTGAATTATAATGAAAGCAATGAAAATGCAATTTTCATCAATGCAATTTTTTTTATGAAAATGCACATGTAACATTGACCGACATGCAGCACGAAACTGACAGAAAATAATTGTTTGTTAAGGAACTTAGGATCCTCTTCTTGACCTGCGTGTAGCATTTTCAATCTGCTGATTTAACTTGTATATAACATATTACATCGATAAATTTTAGTACTGCTGGCATCCTGGCTTAGGGCTAGCGCGTCTCCCCCCCCCCCCTAATCTGGGCGTCCCAGGTTAGAGTCCTGGTTCGAGCGTTGTTGTTCTTCACCATCTTCACCATGTGCTCCATCTATGAGGTGTATAAAAGAGCATCTCCCCACTGTAAAAGGGGGTTGCGCAAGCGAATGCGTGAGTCTTATCTTCATAGGAGCTAGAAGTCAAACTTCTGTCCTCGGGTGCCCAGAAGCTACAGTATCCCCTTTCCGTGGTACTGCGGACAGATCATCATATTTTGGTACTTTTCCCCTGTGCGCAGAGTTTATGCTACCATGGATTCCACAATCCTTGTACGAATTTATTTCATTCTCTTCCTTAAATATAGAAAAAATATGAATATTTTCTAAATACAGAAAATATTTCTACTCAGAGGGGAAGTTATTTTTTAGCTATCTTGCATACTCGTTTGCTAGAGAGCAAATTTTGAACTAAAAAATGGAATGATTTCATTTTTTGTGACCTGATTTCCAGTAGCATTGAAAATATCTTAAATAAAAATATCAATCGCATGTAGAAATAAGAAAAAACTAACTTGGATGCGTCTGCATTAAGCATCTATAAAAGTATAAACGAATTCGAATTTCTTTGTAAAGTTACAACGTGCCGAGAAACAAGGCTGTAAAGATAAAATTAAAGTCCATACATTCTTTCTTGCCTTTCTTGACATTCTATATCATACTTCTCTCTTTCGACATTTCTATCTTCCCTACTTTTTAAAATAGTCGTGAAATGTCCTTCATAAAGTCTAGAGCTTTTAAATTCTTTTGTCTTTTGAAATTGGTGGTCGTAACACGAATTGGCCTCCTTTACGATTCTATAATGATATACCACGTTCTCGATAGGAGAATTCGAAACACATTTTCAGAAAAACCGAAGGGATATGAGAAAAGGGAGAGTTGTTCCGTGAAACTGTAGTGTGAAAAGCTTTTTGAGAACCCGGGTGAATCGATCCACTCTAGCGATTTGCCAGGCAATGTAGATTTACTAGCACTTTCGGTGATTTTAAATGTTTATTCCCTTCTGTCCTTCAAGAGAGTTCATCTTCTTCTGAGAGTTCATATTGCATTTTCAAGCATAGAATTTCTGTTAAAAACCATATTATGAGTAATTGTTTTTTACCTTTAATGCAAAATTTGTTATATTGTTAGGAAATTTCCGTAATATTTTGGTTCTTTGGAAATTTAGATAGCTAATATAAAATTACTTGAATATTGCCTGCCCAAAATCGGATATAAACTTAACATAGTGCAGTGTGTTTCAAAAGCACTCAGGTTAAGCTCTGAGAAACTGGGAATAAAAATGAATATAATAATAATTAAAGCTTCTCTATTACCCAATGCTTATGTAAACTGATGGCAAATTATATATAGAATTATATAAAGCAAAATCCTGTACGACATTTGCATCTAATAATGCTGCATGCGATTTATGTGTATATTTTTATGTGTGAACATAAAATAATTAAAAGAGATATAAAATTTTTAAAAACCTTAATCAGCCTACTTCGCAATAGAAAGAAATATTTAATAAATGATAGATTGAGATCAATTCGTAAAAATATGAGAGATATTTAGAAATACTTAAAATTTTAGTTTGCTTAAATTAGTTTTAAATTGATTATTATTACATTCGCTGGCTTAATTTCCTTAGAGTATAGTTTTCAGCATTTTGTAACTTCATGATTTGATTGAATTATATATGTTTGTTCAAATTCCGTCTCCTACTTTATAATATTTTGATATAAGCTTATAATATAAGCTTATTATCCTGCGGTCATTGGTAGTTACTTCTCGTGATTATCCACTGGCATGTGGTCATATAAGCACAAGAACATTGAATATGTATTTTAGACGCCATTTTTCCTGCCTGTTGAAACCAAAACTTGATGTAGAGCTACATTATGGTTGTAAAGCCACAGGACAAATTTATTTCAGACATTACATCGTTCAGTTATCAAGTTTACTTTTTTGGGAAAATACAGTTCGAAAGATGGTAAACGCCTGAGGTATTCCGAAAGTGTATCCGCAAAGTACAACAATAAAATAAAATTTTCAAAAAAATTTCAATTTCGAAATGCCGAAGTTTGTTTGTATTTTTATAACTAAATTTATTTAAAACCTGAAATCTGAAAACATATTTCCACAAATAAAATTCAGAAGATAAAAAACGCTCAGAAATTTTTCTATTGAGAATTAGTTGAAAACCAAAAACCTAAAGAAAGAATCTCATTTGCAACCTGTTTAGCTTTTATATAGACGAAGATAAATGTATTGAATTATTCAAGGCTCCAAAGAAAATGAAAACTGGCTACAAAAACAAGCATATCCTGAAGACTTGATCTAAAAATCTATTGAATTTTAATGAAAGGAAATATAAATAAATAAGAAGATAAGAAAGGCGAAAACAAATATTTTAAAAATACGTTAATCAAAAGATGCATATTAAATTTAATGATAACATATTTAAATCGAAACATTCATTTCATTGACATTCAGTTATACTTCTTCTAATGAAAATATCCCACAGTGAAGAAAGATATTATTAATGACTTGACCCACTTAACCAAAATGGATAATGACCCAGATGGAGTAACATTTTTCTCGGAATAACGGTATTTAATAAAAGATATTAATTATCTGTATCAAAGAAAAATTAGTACGATGTTTTATTTTATTCATCATTTTCTCACAAACGTGCTAGCTTTATTAACCCTCTTATTTAACAAAGGAATTTGATGGATATCAAGAATTAGCTCAATTCATCAGTCATCGTGAGATCTCAGTTTACTGTTTGTATCAAAAATACAATAATAAAGAAAAGACAATTTTTGAAAATATGGATCTTATTACTGAAGAATAAAGATTTTTGCTATTGAATTCTTTTTTTAATATTAGAATTACTCATTAATTTATTTTGAGATAAAATAAGATAAAAACTCATTAAAGAAAATTATGTTAACATCGCTGGTGAAGAAAATGAATCTCAATGTTGACTATTTAAATTTTCTCTAACGTAACGTTATTTAAAATCCTTTTTATAACCAATTTAAGTGATTTTTTCATTGAAAATTAATTATTATATGAATCTTTCAACATGGGACAATATTTTTTAAAAAAAGTTTTGGCCATTTACGTTTGATTTAAATAAATCCAAACACTTTTGCAATGATGTGATTTTAATTTAAATACAATTCTATAAATATTTTTATCTGTTAAATTACTTTCTCTAAAATAACATTATTTAAAATCCTTTTTATAACCTATTTAAAAACATTTTTCCTTTGAAAGTTATCTATTATGTAAATCTTACAACATTCGACATTTTTTGTTAATTTTGTAATTAAATGTTTGGCCATTTACATGCAGCTTTGATACAACTAAATCCAAGCATATTTGAACCAAGATGATTTTAATTTAAATATAACACTATAAGTATCTTTATCTATTCAGTTGTCTTCTCTAGAATAACATTATTTAAAATCTTTTGATATTCAATTTACAGAGATTTCTTCTTTGAAAGTTAGATAATATATCAATCTTTCAACATTGGACGAATTGTGTTAAATCTTTAATGAAATGTTTGACCATTTATGTGCAATTTTGATTCAAATAAATCCAAACACTTTTGCAACGAAATGATTTTAATTTAAATGCAATTCTATAAATATATCCATCTGCTAAATAGTAATAAATAATTGAAATGTGATTTCTGCATTATCATAAATAATATGTTATATTATCATATGTAAATGCAATTTTTGATTTAGTGCTAAATACTAAGAAAAGCAAAAAATTCTAGAAGAAATTTTAAAATTCTAACTGAATTTATCTTCTAAGAAATTTTCCATTAATATTCATAGAATATATCTTACACAGAACTTGAAACTGAACCCTAGAATTGACATTTTGACATATCTGCAATTAAAATTTCTTCAGTTCCTCTGAGAAATTCAATTATAGTATCTGTTTTAATGAATTTGAATGACTGACATTGCATGGTGAAAGGACAGTTTGATGACTCTGTAAGACAAATAAATTACCAATGTCAATGTTCACTTCAAATAGAGAATAGCTGTTCTCCAAATCTTCAGAAACTTTCTGCGAAGCGTAAATGACAGGAAGCCTTAAAACAATTCAGTTTCTTGCCCAAGGGCAATGTCAATTGGGAGGAAAGAGAATGTCGAATCAAAACTCCTCCGATTTCGTAATTAATCCGGAGGAGATTCTATTAGTCAAAAGTCAGATGTCGGATGTCTGAGAAGAAAAAGTTGTTCCGCTGAATTGGAGAATCTGAAATCCCTTCTTAGAAAAGTGACTGAGATTTTAGAGTTTCAGTTGTTCTTCAGACACTCTGGAACGAAATATACTCGAATAAATAGATTTGAAGCATCAGTATCTCTAATTCTTAAGACATTTATAATCATTTTCATTTAGCTTATTTTCAAGTCAAAACAAGGAAACGAAGATGTTGAAGTTAAACGTTCAGAATTAAGATTAATTAACAATTTAAAATTATTCCATTTCTGTTTGAGGAATTTTTCCAAGTATAAGAAGCAGGCAGTTTTTTAAACTGCAGTGTAACAATTATCGAGAACGGAATGACAGAACAGAATTAAGTAAATAAAATTTCATTAACAGAATTACAGCAGATAAAATTTCAATACAAATAAATATAGTTTTAAATTAGAATTTCTATTTATTGCATTTCTGTTCTAGGAATCATGTTTCCAAAGAAACTAAGATTCAAAGTATAAGAAGCATGTAATGTATTAAACTGTAGTGTAACAATTATTGATAACAGAATTAAGTAGGTAAAATTTAATTAATAGAATTACAGTAGATGAAATTTCAATATAAATAAAAAAACAATTTGAATTTAGAATTTCAAATTATTCCATTTCTGTTTGAGGAATCTTGTTTCCAAAGAAACTGAGTTTCCAAGTATATGAAGCATGCAATGTATTAAACTTTACTGTAACAATTAAAGAGAATAGAATTACAGAGTAGAATTAAGTAAATAAAACTTAATTAACAGAATTACAAACGATAAAATTTCAATACAAATAGTTTTAATTTATAATGAGTTTGTCAACAATGAGTTTTAACTTATAATTTCAATTTATTCCATTTCTGTTTTAAAAAAAATTTACAACGAAATAGAGTTTTTGCCATCTATTAAATTGTAGTGCAACAATTATCGATGCGATAACGCAATGTCACTTCACAGTATGTCTTATGATTGCTAATAAATATTCTTGGAAAATGGGAACCTTCAACCTATTGCATCCACATAGTTTGCATTGCCACATAGTTTACATAGTTTGCACATACTCTCAGCATTTTGAAACGACTAAGCAATTACTCGAATTCTGTGATCGAGATGTCTTTATCCTCCAAATTCTACGTTCGAATATTTTCTATTCTTCTATTTTTCATATTCTTACTGCTGATGTTTATTCCTCCATTTATCAACTTTACTTTAAGGACTTTAGAAACTAAGTTGTTTTTCTTTATTCAAGATATAAGAAAACTTGTAGCTTAAAACGAATTAAATGCAGTTAAAAACTGACATCAACCTTTCAGGCATATTTTTTCATGCAGAGAAATAACAGAATTTGTGCGACAAATCTATTTTTTTTTCTTTATTAAATGCCGACGTATGATGCATTTTCCAAAAAATAACTTTAGAAATTAAAAATATTACTTTGCTTCTTTTAGAAGGATTATTTATCCTGATGAGAAATAGTGTAAAAACTGTAAAAGTTTCCTTACGAAGTTATTTAACTGATCTTCATTATTAATATGTGACAGTAGATAAAGAAAACAATCAATGTTGCCTTTACCCTGCTATAAAAATTAATTTTGGCATTTAATTTTCTACGAAGCTTTACGTAATTAATTGCAAGAAAACTGGAAAACCCAATTTTAGATTTTAATAAAAATCAAAAATTTGGCTTCTAAAATAAAAATACACTAAATTAGTTTTTTTATGGAAATTCATATTTTCACTCTTTGTTTTGTTTTTATTAAACCATGTTGAGAATAGAAGGTTCAAGTGAATAAATATGATTAATTATTACTAATAAATATAGTAAAATTATTAAAATCCTTTACGAAATGATAAGAAAGACATTAAAATGGGTTTTTTTTTTCTTAATTTTGAACATTTTATTATCAGAAGGAACGTTAAATTTGATATTTTTATCAATACTTTTATCATAAAACTTAAATACATTTAATAAAACCGAAGAGGACTATTAATATTTCTGTAAGTAAAAGTTTATACAAAACATATTAAGTAAGACCAATGTTTCCCAAATTTCAAGAAAAATAGCGTATGATAGTCGAAAAATCCTGTCGATCTGGATTGTATACTTCTACTTATCTTCGCGTATTTACAATAAAAAATTAAGAATGAATTCTATATTTCTTTAAATATCCTTTTTCTCACTTCCTTCTTCATATGAACTATTTCGTACTCCACTCGATCGTCAATTAATAAACTAAACATTAGGTCTAAGCGTCTAGGAAGAATATCATTTTGTGCAACGAAGTGCTAACGAAGCATTTGCTTCAGAGAATTGTATGTATTTGAATTTTGTGCAAAATGATAGACTGAGAAACGGCGTGAAATATTTATTTATTGAAAGTTAATAAGATTAATAGAGCTTTCAATATTGTATTCAATATAATAACATTCGTTTTTGAAATGATGATTTTAGAATAGTAAAAAGAATCTTATAAATATACGAATTCTTACTCTTAAGTCTCAAAGGGAAAAAAAACGTATGTTCATATATTCACCGTTTGGTGCAGCATGGACATGTTTGACTTTTGTGGGATAAAAATCCAAAAAAATATCCAGAAAAAATATCTGAACAAATTTCCAAAAGTTTTCTCAAAAAAAATGAAGCAATGGTGTAGTAAACTAATTTAAGTAATAATAGTTCTAAAGTTATAAAAATATTTTCTAATAATTTTAATACAATCATAAATAATATAGTTTTAATAAAACTGCATTTTTTGAAGTTCTCTAATTACATCTAGTTTTAATAACATGCTTTCTTTATCAATCATCAACTATTTAAAAGTTTTTAAATAACTCATATAATATAAAGTATAGTTATTTTATAAGGAAAGAAATCAGAATACCTCTTCTCATTACCCTATTATAAACACAAAAGTTTTACTTTTAATGACGCTTTTTGAAAATATGGTGGCATTTCGATTATTACAATTCACGCTTTAAGAGTTCAAGGAAATTAATGATAATAAACAAAAGTAAATGATAACTAGAAAAAAAAAGATTTTTTGTCCTTTTACCTTTTTTCTTGGTCATTCAATAACCTTAACTTCATCCATTTGTCATGAACCAGTTCTCACTTCTTCTTTCGAATAATAGCGAGTTCGTGTTCTTTTCACTTTTCTTTATCTTTTTTATACAATATTTGGTTTTATTGTGCTTTAATTTCAGGATGTCGAATGATGTAATGATTTTCACATACAAGCTGTGTAAAATCTTTTTACTGTTTCATACAAAAGAAATTCGCAACTAATGTACTCCAATATTTAAACACCTCAATTATTTCTATTTTCTATGTGGAATACTACTTCGTATAACCGTTAACTACAATTATTTTCCTAGAAAAAAACGATAATGTTTTTTCGAAGAACTGAGCAGACCATTAAAGGCTGGCTAATAGTTATGTTTTTCGATAATACATTGGATACAATTCTTCATTAATAGATTCCTCCAGACGAAATTAATCTAATTTCGAAAGTTTGATGAAGATTAAAACTTTTATGATTCGAAATTTTCAAAATTACACATGAGTTGAAATTTGTTTCATAATTTTATTTAATTTACTTAGAGAAGCAGTATAAACGAAAAGGTACGTACTAAAATATATTTATAGATTTTAAATACTATTTCACTCAACCAAGTATTATTTATTTCTACTTTCTTAGTAGTAAAAAAAATAAGTAAATTTTGTATGTAAAAATTTAAAACCAAAGAAAAACATAACTGTATCTATAAATCTAAAAAAAACCCGAAATATCAGTAGTTATGTTTCTAAAAGATTTCAGATTATTAGAGTAGCATAACTCGATATATTGATTATATTATTTCGTAAAAAAGAAAAGAATGATTCCTTTATATTGTATGCGAAATTATTATAAAATACAAATATACTTCAATCAACATTTCTTTGTTGTTATAAGAAGTTTAGAAGTGAAATGCAATATTTTGCATTCACATTTAAATTTCTCGAGATTGCGATTTTTCAAAAATTCAAACGAAAATATTTTCTTAGTAAGAAGGAAAGAAAATAATAAGTAAATTATTCAGTTCATTATCAACTGAATCTTAGGGAACAATATATTCTACAATTTCACCTTTTTAATTTTCTCCTATTAAAAAAGTGTTTTTTTAAAGACCAGTTTATTGTTGCAATATTCGGTGAACTGTCAAATAATTTCTATTTAATCTATAAATATTCTATTAGGGATTATTAATTAACGAATTCTAAAGCAGTGCATAGTTTAAATACTTGCGTGAAAAAAGAATTAAAGAAGAAAATATTTGACGTTTCACAATAAAAGCTATGATAAAAACTGAATTTGCAAATAATCCATATTTATTTCAAACAATTAAATCGCATTAAAAACATGACATGAAACACTAGTAGTTATAAATATTACAAAGATATTTTTTTGAAAAAAATACCAAAAAAAAATATTCTGATTAAAATTTAAAAGAAAATGTTAAACTCTTCAGACTTACCAGCAAAAAGTAAATGCGTGCAATTTCTTATCAATAATTTCTTCAATCGATAGTCTCTCAATTTTGAAAATTTATATACTAATTTATAACACAAGAATTTTATAAAAGTTTGAATTATGATATATGACAAGTATATCAATAGGAATACTATTAAAAAAATAGTTGAATGAATTATATAAATTTAATAGTTTGGGAAATTATCTTTTTTAATAAATTAAATTTTTAAGGCAGGTGAAAGAAGACCCAATGGAAACAACTTTTTCTTGTGTTATGGTCATATTTTCTTGCATATTAATAAGGAGTTTTAAATATATATTTTAACAACTTATTTTAGTTAGGAATAATGATTATGAATTTATAATTATTTGTTATCCTAAAGTAATAAAGCAAATTTAGTTAAATAATAAATGAAGTATTTCTTATACAGAAACGCTGGTAAATATTTAGGAAAGAAAAATTGTCCAATAACATGCCACAAGTTAATAATTAAGTAGTAATTTCCATCTTAATTTAAATTCAGAAATTTACGAAATATTAAATGTTTTCAATTAAATGGGATTAAAGAATTTATAATAGTGACGCTTCTTATATTAAATCAAAAATCTTCTTAAAAATTTATTAATTAATGAATTTCGTAAAAACTACTGAGAAAAATAAGGGTTAATAAGGGTATAACTTTTACCAAATTTTTCCTCTATTTGGAATATACTTTCTACAATTGTCTAAGGTTTTTCCGTTAGATTATTTTCTTTTTTTCTCCTCTGGTTTTAATTTCTCTCACTAGATGGCATTAAGATCCCCATATTAGAATTGCGAGATGATGATAAGATTACTTTATACTCGACAATTTGCCATAATTTTATTATTTTCCTTAAGTTTGACTGAGGGCACTTTTACAAAATTGGAGGTATATAAAAATTTATATTTTTGAAACTTTTTACTATCAATCACCAAAGAAGCCAAAGTTTTTTCACACAACGACCTATTTAATTTAATTTTGTAATAGGAAATATGTTCGAAGGTGCATAATTTAGGGAAATAAAAGCCTATTTTACAATTATGACATATCTTGTATAACAAATATAATACTACTGGATGAATTGTACAGTTTTCCTGGCAAAGAATTTAGAGAAAATGTGGCCAAAAAACTATTAAGATGGAAGAATATGCAGGAAGGAAACGACAAGAAAATATTTTATTGCATAGCAAACAAAATGAAAATTCGCTACATGGATAGTGGGTTTCCTAGTTTCAAATGCATACCTGAGTAAGAGAAATTCTAGTCATATCCTCCGCTCAGCGGAAAAACTTTTTCTATATTCTGGCAAGTTTGAGTAATATCTAGAAGTAGAGAAAGAAAATGTTGGTTCAAAATTCTATCTGATGGTTGAAGTATTGCTTTCTTTCTAGTTTCTTTATATATAACATTTCTGAACTTTGTATATGATTTCAAAATTATAATCTCTACTTGCATTTCAAAAAGTAGCATTCCTATACCTTATATTTATTGCAAATTAACTTTAAACTTAATTGTTTAGTTAAATAATTTCTTGTGTCGTATAAACGAATTTTTTAAACTTCCTTTGTGTTGAATATGGGCATAAAAAACAATATTATCTAATCAGTTATAGTAATGGCGATTTATAGATACTGTAATCAATTACTTGATACTAAGTTGTAACAAATGAAGAAGGAAAGGAAGGAAACCCCTTTTCATACAGAGTCATTTAAAAATCTGATGACGTTATTATTAAATACTTTTTAAAATACAAGAGGGTTTTTTTTGTCATTTAAAAGGGATCATGCTTATTTTTTGAAATAAAATATCGTAAACAGTGCTTTCATTAAGTCATGTAGATTTTCTTGAATAAAAATGAATAATAATATATATAAAGAGACTGTATCATTTTATTAGGGTAGCGTTTAGTAGTTTTTGAAAAATTTATTTATTGTCTACTGTTCAGACTTTAATTTGTAATTCATCAACATGGAATCATAAAATCAGTTTTCTAAAACTTCTTTATTATGTGGCAACACTCTTGAGAAATAAATAATAAAAAAATTAGTGTATTGTTATTAGAAGAAATGCAAATCTGTTATTAGAAGAAATGCAAATCTATAAACTTTATTTAATAAGGAAGTGAATGAAAAATCGATGACGGAACTCCAGCCTGAAAAAAAACCTAAGCAAATTATCTCATTTAATAATAAAGGAAATTGAGTGTGTGTATCCATTGTAACGTTTCCCCGTTTTCCTCACATGGTAATTGGCATTTCGGCCAGATGTAACGGCACCCAATTTCCCACACATAGTTAAGTGCATACGAACCGCCAGATGTGGATCCTTGTCACTAGTAGAGTCATATTCTCCGGTCATTTGTTATATCCAGGTGAGAGGACACAGATGTATACCTCTTCGTTTCAAAAGGATTCATCATATTTTCAAGGGGGAAGAACATCAAGATATCCAGATGATAAACTTTTTTCCCTTATGAAGAAACTCCTGAAATCATCAAGAAGTGATCAATCAAGCAACCGTTGTCTTTAAGTGTTGAACCCAGGTGGATTTCAGCCGGTGTTAGCTGTGAATTGTTAAACTATAATTAAAATATGTTCGTGAGATTGTCAGCTACAAAGATGGATCCTTAACAGAAATTCTTACGATCAAGTGGAGACCATTGAGGAAGAATTGTTGACTATCAACTATTGAGTGATAGGGAACTCAAGTTCACCAGTGATAAAATCGGAGGCGGATATCTGACAGAAATAGAATGTGGTGTTTTTGTTTGTTTTTCGTCAGAAAGGAGAGCAATGAGAGCAGATTCGGAGAGACGTTGGTGTCCGGAGAAGTTGTTCTTGCTTTTTTGAGAAGATCCGCGTGATTCGGGCTACTGTGTTAGAATCCACACGATAAAGATCGGTGGATTCCTAGAGCTGCCCTGGAGGAGCTGTTTTGAGCTAAGAGCCTGCTTGCTGGTTTTTTTTTTTTTTGTGACTTTTTTCCCAATTTGATTGAGGAACTATTTCGTGATTGAACTGTTATATAAATTTTTAAATAATATTAACCTAGATGAGAACAAGTTTTTTTTGTACATATATAAGGCTGTAAATAAAATAATTGCTTTGTACGTTATTCTCTCATTTAATAGGTCTGTAGCTTTGTATATTAGATCACTGGTTCCTAAACAGCTAAATTTATTATAGTTTAGATTATAAATCCATGCAACTGTGGCCAATTCTTTTACGAAAAAAACTTTAGTAAGATGAATTAATTTTTAAAATTTTTATTAATTAAAAATTAATCAAACTTTTGTGATTTTACACGATATTTTCCCAAAAATACCATTGGTCAAAATACGCAAAGTGTACAAAGTCTCAAAATTGAAATTATATATATATTCCTAATGTCAATTTAACAGTTAAATAATTAATTTTTTCCTTCGATTTTGGAGAATTTTTGCAAATACATTTTATAACGTTTTTAACAATATACTTTTTTAGTATTGCTACGAAATTCAATTAATTTTTATGGTTCCTCATAAAATAAATTACCTAAACATTTACGTTCTAATGACACCATAATGTTATGGATTCAATTCTATTACACGGTGTAGACATATAACAAGCAAAACAGGTGTAAAACTATTAAAATAATACATCTTTATTCTCTGCAACGGTTTACTTAAAAAGTATTTTGTTCAAAGAATCCTGAACAGTAGTTGATGAATGAGAAGGTTATTTGACATTAAAAACCTAAGAATTTCTCGAATATTCTCTAATAAAACTGATTTCTAGAGAATACCTTGCATAGGACTGGGTACTACCATAGGACTACCTTGCATAGGATAATTACGAAATATTAGCTTTTCGCGTGAATTCAATTTTTTACTGAATCCTTGACGAGATTTTGTATTTAATTTCTAGCATTCCGTTAACAGTAGCCTAAAATCGAATTTGTGCATTAGACACACTTTTCTCAAACGATTGAAACATAGATTTGACGCAAAACTGCACTTGTAGTCAGAAATTCCCATACCAAGTTTAATGTATTTCAGTCATTGCGTTTTTGAATTATCGCCTTTATGTTTTAGATTAGGTACAAAATTTCTACAAGTGTCTACAGTGTAGATGCTAAATATGTGTACAGAATTTTCTCTATCTAGCTCTCTTGGATTCGAAATGATCGTGTTAGTTTATTTTAGAAAAGACAGACGAACAGGCTTGCTCAAAATTTGATGGAAATCTAAAAATGTGATATAAAGAACGTATGCTACATTTCATTCCAGCAGCTCAAAGCCTTTTTGAGTTATTTTTGTTATAGGCAGGCAGACAAACATTTTTCAAAAACGTTTTTTTTTTCCCCTTTCTTCTTCTTTTAATTTAGGTAAGTCTGAAATTTGATAATTCGTCAAAAAAATTCGAACTCGAGATTACTATACTTTCTTTGATCATTATTCCTTTCAAACTAGGTAGTATCAAATGCAGGCAGTGTTAAATAAATATAGATACAAATTTTCTCAGTAATTAAGCATAAAAAATATTCATAAAATATAATAAAAGTAGACTTATGTACATATAATCTGAGAAATCTCTTTGTTTAATAAATAGCAGAGCGCAGAAAGTCTCTTTAAATGATCGGGGTTTCAACTCCAATTTTAATCTTCCCTCAAACGTAGTATTAACGGGTTAATGCTGTGCAATATTCAACTGGAAAATGCTGCTAAACGAATCTCTAGTCTCATAGCAGGTAACTGGCGCGGAAAATGAATAAACAGCGAGCCAGATTAAAATTATCGCCTCACTTGTTGAAACATTCCCGCTGAATTATTAAGAGCTCAAAGATTCCTTTTCAAGGATTCATTTGAGACCCAGCAGGATTATTAATTTAAAACCTAGCATTTAGAGATCTGCGACTGCATTTGTTAAATGCTTTCTTGTTGTGCTAGCACATTAATCCGGAAGAGCTTTTCATGTTTAGAATTAAGTATTTTAAAGAGTGTGTTCTTCATAATTATGAGATTCAGTAGCAGTTAACATAATGCACTTCGCAGTTCCCATTAAAAACATAAAAAATAATGACAGTATTTTACTTCACTTGTTTATATCTAATAAAATATTCTAGATAGAGATAATTGTGTAATAATTGTTATTTTGGTTCATTTTTTAATGTGAATATTAACAAAATAATATTTTAATACAATTTTGTGTATGTAATGCACACTAAAAACATCAAATTTTATATCATGATTTTTAAACACGTTTTCTCCAACTTATTTTCCTGTCTTTTTGAATTGAAATTTATTTTAAATTAAATTCCATGAGCTATAGATCTGAAACTTTAAACATAGATCACAGCTGGATGACAATGCAATATTTTCTCGCTGTCTTACCTGTTCGTTTCAAATCTTTGCATCTGGTGTATCTCATCGAAAAGTTAGTTTTAAAATCGAATACGGAATTTGACAAACATCATACATAAAAACGAAAAATATTTCCTTAAATAAAAAAATTAATACATTACGTTTTGAAAGTGGATTTTACTTATAAAATAACTTCTCCTAGGCGCTATACAAACTGTCCTGAAATTTTGCTATATATATATACACACATTTTACATATAGTATAATATTAAGCAATATTCTCAATATTGTATAAAATGTTTATATATTGAATAATATATAATGATGCAGAAAAATACTGCGTAACTGGCTGTGCTAACTGGTTACGAAAAGAAAAGTTGGCACTGCAGTGTGACATAACAGTTTTCTACAATAGGTACAATAATATGCTAAGAAATTTATATGCATTCGAAGTGTAAAGACCAAATGAAATATCCTGAAATGATGCAAAAATATTTATAATATTTCCAAAATGCAAATTTTGATGGTCAAACTAATCAATCTATAAAAGGAAAAAATAAATTGAACTCGAAGGTGTAATATTAAATGAGATCTATGAATCGCATTTTGCATCCTCATATGAAAGAAATGAACCTTTTGTAATAGCACTCAATGGTGGTGGCTTCTTTTATAAAAGGGACGTCCTGGAACTTGTTGCCAGAACAAAAATTCAATTACTAATATTTATGAAAATCTTGGGAAGTTATATCTGGATTTTAATGCATATTATGATCAGTATATCATTTTTTAAAATTATTTATCTATTACGATTAATGGATCTCTTTGTTCTGTAGATGATTCGAATTGAGTAATGATGTAGCCTAAATGTAGCGAAATTTGCCAAGGGAATTTAATTTTTGTATAACCTTCTAATTTGTATGATCACCGGCCACAAACCCTCGTATGAGTTTCCTAGAACATTCAAGATATGCGACTTAACCTTAACCTTAACAGGTTACTCGACCCATCAGAGGATACATAGATAAATTTGAATGACCGGACCGCCAGTCAGCAACACTAGTGGGAAATATGGTTGAGTCTTAATAACCAGAGCCATCACCAACCACAGTACAAACTTCCCATGGCAAGTGCGTCTCGTCATCGATAGGAGGTAGCTGACTCCCACCATTTCTGTACCCACCAGAGTAGAGAGAACTAACCACGATACCGGAAGTCTCTCAGAGTAAATATATTATTTAAGTCTTGCAAATTTTTTCACAATGATTGCTAAGCATGAGAAATGCTACGAAAAATTAAACGCAGTAAGTAACTAAAATACTAAACGCCAGACAAGCTTTAAGAAACCCTTCTCCAATAAGATCGGATGATTTAAAAGAAATACAAATGATTTCAATTTAACATCTGACTGTGCAATTGTAGAAGCAAGATATATTTATTTGCTTAAATATTCAAAATATAAAGAAGGCATTGAGAAAATATTCGTCAGAAAATAAGAAAATGAAAATTATTACCAATATTTTCAAATCATCTCTTAAACATAAAAAGATTGCATGAAAGAATTAAAAATGATAGGAAAAAGAATTAAATTTGTGGCCTGCATCAAAATACAAAACACAAAATACACACTTCAAGTCATAATATCTTTCATTATGAGTTTAAATTACTTTTAAAAAAATTGTTATATACAAAGTGAATCAGCGAAACGTGCAGAAAAATATTGCAGATAGCTTTGTTTTTCAAGGACTGCAGCATTTGCTGATATAGTTGATTTTTTTTTATTTCAAATTCAATTATTCGATCTGAATCAATGAGTAAAAATTTAAAAAGAAGAAAACAGAAATATTAAACTAAAAGTTACAGATTTTTTTTATATTTAAAAATTTTAATAAACGATAAAAAACAAATTTAAAAAGATAAAAATACATAAATAAAGAAATGTTACTAATGATAGTTTAAATAATTATTAATTTTAATGGATATGCAATTTCAATTAAAACACAAAATAAAGCACTTTCAGCATAGCAGCCATGTAAATAAGCTGAGATAAAAAAAATTGATTTCGAATTTTTTCACACCTTTTTTTAAAAAGGAAACATTTTATATTATTTTTAGAGGGAATATCTCTAATTATAATGAAGCTGAAGAAGTGCACGCATTGTAATGACGGGTAACAATAGTAATATTGATATAATAGCTATTTTTTTAGCATATTCATTTTGTTTTAACTAGAAATAAACAAACCCATATTAGAATTATAGACAATATTTTAATAATACTTTAAGTGAAGACGCATAAAAACTAAAAACAATAAAAATTAAAAATTTTCAGATTAATCATATTTTTTTTCAAAATGAACTTCCGAGAATAAACAAAAATTTGCTGAATCAATAAATGTCAAGAAATGTCACATTTCACGGTCTGCCTTTAAAAGCATATCATCCTAAAATTATAAATGTTTAAAAACATCTTTCCTTCAAAATAGATGCTGTAACAAACAAGGGACTGTGGGGGAGCCTAAACTTTAGATCCAAATACACTTTCAGAATAACATTTTCCTTTCTTCAAATCTGCATGTTACTCAAATATTCCTGAATACAGAATTAAGTTTCCCTTTGGATGCAAACTTGGCATCCACCATATTTACAAGCATATTTCAAGAGTGCAAGCCACGTAATCAGAATTTTTGTTATTTTTCCTGCATCATAAAATTCGTTGTTTGTTCAATGTATACTGGTTTTCCTAGACAGTTTTTAGATTGTGCAATTTTTTTTCTGTGTAATATATTAAGCATGTCCCACTGAAAATGGAGGCTTCTTAGCTGAGCTGTTTTAGATGTTGGAATTGTGGGAGTTCCTCTAGTAGATTATGCATGTCAAGGACAGTCTGTGGAAAAGTGACTTCCCGTGATTTACCTTTTAGAAAAATAGAAACTACAAAACAAGTAACATGGCGTCCCGCAATACTACAAACAGTATCAAAGCCAAGCAATCCACATTGATGCAAAATTCATACGTGGCGGTGCGGCCCATGATAACCAGCAAGCTGCATAATGGAAAAAAACGCTGTATATACGAATATTCCAGGAAATATGGAATATAGGTAACAAAAGTATTGCAGATGTTCTCAAAGAAAAGTATTCGTAGAAATTAATAATATAAGTATATCATAAATCATTAATTAAATAACAGTAAGTAACAACTCTATCAGTAGCGCTCAGTGTCTAGCAGTTTACCAGTTCACACTATTTGGTCACCATACACATTAAATTATCGATTTTGATTTATGAAGAAAAAAAATTAGTTACAAAAAAGCCGATAGGACAGATCCTCTCGCTGCAAGCAAATAATATGTGGAAAAAGAGTACATAATTACCAATGGAAACAGTAAATAGCAACACACCAAATATCAATGAAAAATGTATACTATGGCAACTTACAAATTTGGCTCAAGGTGACCACCAACTTGATGTCCAATAATTGCATGCAGTTCACGAGGTTTTCGACATTGGCTCGCAGTATATAGGCATTTATTTGTCTGACACGTAACGTTAGTTGATCTTTTAAAGTAGGAATGTCTGGAACATATCATTGATACACAACGTCTTTCAAGTGAACCAGAACCGCCTCACAATCAGAAATTGCCAAGATGCAGTTCAGTATTATCAGTTAAGGATAAAATTTCAGAATCTTACGCAATATCTTCTGCATCGTCGAGAACGGGGTATTTGTTCGTCATGATATTGAACGTGCACTGCTGATAACCTGCTTATTATCTATCGCCCGATACATAATAGTAGTTGCAACTTCTTCAACTTGTTCCTGCTTGATAACTTTACGTCCTCGGCCTGGTTGCGCAACAAGAATTCTTGTTGTTTCAAATCTTTCAACCCTTCTTCGCAAGTTAGTTATGGTCATCGGTCCTCTACGTAACTGTTTTAACCGCCGGTATTCAGCACTGGCATTTTCATCCCGCTGATAAAACAGCTTGACTAATAAGGCACGTTAACCTAGTGACAACGCCATCTATTGGCGAATTCTTGCAGAATGATATAAATTCCCACAAACCTTCTTTTTATCTTCAATGTCATGTCACAAACTACCCTTATAAACAAACTGTGTAATAAAGTTTTCGATTGCAGCGCCAAGATATCCCATATCGGCGTTTTTTTGGTACGACATTATAATTTTCTTGATAAACGAAACAGCATACTTTAATGGTGGCCAAATCGTGTTATATTTCGTCCAATACATAACACGCTACAGGGCTCTGAACACCTTCTGTTATTTCTTGATCACCCTGTATATATATATATCGAAGTCACAAATTATTACAAATTATTTTGCCTAGATTAGGGCACAAACTAGGCTAAAATTAGCTAGGCAAACGATTCTATAGATTTACATCTATATGTTGCTCAGCAGAATTCACTGAAACAAATATTTAACGTTTCTTTAATACACAGTACATGTTACGAAATACAGTTTTTGATAGCGTAGAAGCTCTACATCACAAAAAGAATACTTTTATACCTTTCTGTGTCTGCACAGTAAATATACCTTAAACATAAAATGATAATATATTTTCAGAAATGAATATTTCACTCCACATAACTGCTAAATACATTTTTATTTTCGTTATTCTATAGAATAAAAAAAAAATAACTTGATTTCCAAAAAGAAGACAATTACGCAAATTTTTAATTTTCCAATATTTAATTTTACTCGTTATTCTGTTTACATGGATAATTATTTGACTTAATAAAACACAAACCGTTTCAGTTTACTGAAAGGGAACATGATTAACTGCGAATTGCAATTGTATTTTCTCTTTCTTTTATGTGTAAGCAGGCTGAGTTAATTACTTAGCATCTTCTTGCTTATGAAAAGAGAAAATAAGCTTAAGTATTCTCATGAGTTCTTCAAACATTTAATTAAATTTATTACTGAAACAATTAACTTTTCTTTTCTTTGTCTTTAAAGAGTCAATGGAAGAAAAATTTAGCAAAAGAAAATTAAAAAGCCGGAAATGACGCTACTTATAGAATTAAGTTAATAATTGTTTTTAAGGTCTTTTTTCAATATTTTTATTATTTAAATATCTTTTGTTATATAATTCAACAACAAACATTTAAATTCAGCAATTATGAAACATTATTAACTTCTTTTTTTATTCATTTTTAAAAAACATGAAAGTTTAATTGCTTATTGCAAAAGGTATCATTTTTTTAAGTCAAAAGACTTTGAAATCAGCTGCAGAATATTTTCTTGTGTGTTTGGTAAACCAATGCAATCATTAATTACCCCTATAAATATGCAACAAAAGTAGATATTATACAATTATTGTAATTTTATTTGCAATAAAATTTTTAAAAATCCATGATTTTTTGTTAAACCAACACAATTCTTAATGACCCATCAAATATTTAGCACAATTAGAAATTATACGCTTATTGTAAATTTAATTGCTGTAATAATTACAATTGTTGTAATTTTTATCAACACAATCATTATGAATCAATAAATTACATTTCTGTTTAACTATAACAAAAATTTTATGCAATAAAATCACTTACAAAACAATATGTTCAGTTATACCATATAACAGCAATATGCAAAAGTAACAAATTATGCGAATTAAAACCTATCTTTAGTTTGTAACTCCGCATATTATTTGTGAAATGATAATGCTTTTAAACTGTCAGCTTCTATTTGCATTTTTTAATGTATGCACACAAAAATTACTCTTGTGATCATATAATTATTTTTTATTTTATGCTTTCATGAACTCTGCATATTTTTATACATTCTATTTATTGTTTTAATATGTCACATTCTGTTTATTGGTTCGTTGTTTCTGTGATATATTATGCAAATATTCTTTGTGTTATTTTTATTTTCTCAGTATTTTTTTTCATGGCATACTCACACAAACATACATATACATCTATCTATCTATATATATACATATATATATATATATATATATATGTTACGGCCAAACCCCGAAGTACTGGCCAACTGGCCAAGAGGTTTGGCCAAAGTCCGAAATACTTGCAATTAATATTGTATTTTCTACTTTGGCTGGCCATTTCGTGAAGTGGCCGGGAATCTTTGGCCAAAGACCGATGTGATAATCTATACTTATAAATATAAATCAATCTGTGTTTGTATGTTTGCGTGTGTGTGCATTGGCGCTGTCCAAACCGTTTGACATACACTTATCAAATTTGGCATATATATAACTTGAAGATCGGGAATGTACACCGTGGAGCGATTTTTCAAAATTTTTAATTATAATTCTAAATAAAAACTAAGCCTAATTTCGGCATTTTGTCGCTATAACCAGAAAATAATATAGCATAAAATTGATTTTTGCATCAAATTAAAACTCAAAAAATTATCTTTTTAATGATACCAATGTTTTAATTTATAAATTATGCCTAGATTTTGAACGAATTTTTAAAGAAATATTTTAACCATATTTTTCAATAATATATTTCGCTCAAAATAAAAATAAAATTTAACCTGCACAAGCGCGTCAAATTAAAAAAAAAGGCTTTTATCAGCGCGTTACCATTACATTAATAGAAGTTTAAATTTAAAAAAAATAAATCAACTATTATTGCAAATTTAATAAATAAAATTGTAATTTTCGGCAGGTGTCTGTATAAAATGAAAAAAAAAAAATGATATTTTCTGAAAAATAAAAGGAGTTAAAGTTTTCTGTAACCTTTGAGAATACCTATATTATTAATTCAATAAAACATTTTAATTTAAAGCAAACATAGTTTATTACATAATCATTCTAATCAGCGACCACCAGCTAATTTGGGGCATACATTTGCTAACAAAATCATCTAAAGGAACTAAATAATTATATTAAATATAATTATTAACTAAAGTTATATTAAATATAACTTTAGTCAATAAATGCTCCGATGAATCAGGAATTTTAAATTTTTACATTAGTTATCTGCCCTTTGAATCACATTTAACAAAATATTCTTGAGACACCAACATTTTAAATAAAAATTGTTGAACTCCAACCAACTAAATCAATCACTAAAACTGACTGATTTATGAAATTTCAATATCACTCTTTTATAAAAACTGGCGATTTTAGACTACTTCACCGACTGTCTCAATGAAGATACGCTTTTCTTCTGCCAGGGTTTCTCGACAGTGATTGGCCTGTGATTAAGAAAATGTTGATTGTTCTAAAACTGATGCATAAAAACTTCATAAATTGGTCAGATTTATCACAGAAGATAGGGAACTTTATTTATTTATTTAAAAGTTGAAGCGTCAAGAGTATTTCACAAAATATGATTCCTTGAAATCAAAGGACTGTGTAAAAATTTAAAATTCGTAATTTTTTTAATAAGTTCATTTATTGACTGAAATAAAATAAAATATTTTATTTGCATCATTTAAATCTTTTGAAAGTAAAAAAAATTAATTTTACGATGAATCAGAGAAATTTTTGTTGAATGATTATTCAAGATATTATATTAATTATTCTGCAGTGCACATGCAATTTCACTGCCAAACGACTCTGATTTCAATTTTATATTTAAAAAAAGACATGGTTAGCTTCAATATAAAAAGCTTTTATATTGATTGCAGTTTAACATTTCCACTTTTATTTAAAGTAGAAATTTTATGGATACTGACAGAACATTAGAGAAAGTAGTACAGAGCTGAAATGAACAGAACTGTTTAAGGCCTACATAAAAGTATGACTGAATCATATAATTACCAAATTATGAATCCCAAAAATATTTTGCAGAAAAAGCTACTAGGAGAACAAACATTAATTGAAAATTTTAGCTATCATTAATACTGACGAACAGGCTGATCTCCAAAGGCGGCTAGTGGTAAATAAATATAGTGACATTTATGCATAAAATATAAATAAGGTCATGTTGTAAGTGAAATTCGACAGATGGAGCCAACAAAGAAATGTCTTTAAATGATATTAATAACAAAACTATATTTCCTTCATATTTGTTTTTATTAGCCCTTATGTTTGCTATTTGTCTTTGCAAAAAATTTCATATTTTTTGAAGCGATATTTCGGGAGACAATGTGATCTGGGATCTTTAACATTAGGTTCATGGAGCAGAAAAAAAATTAAATTTCCCCCCTAATGGTAACTGAAAACTGTATACACAATCTGAATTTGTATTCATACACGATACACAACGCCGTTGTTCAAGATATAATTCGTTTATTTCGACGGGCGCAAATGTAATGCTCACGCTATCACGTTGTTACAGCATATACGTTCACTGAGAACAGAATAACACAATATGATATTTTTATATATTACAAGCTTATTTTTAATTCAGAGGTGTCACTTATATTTAAACTCTTTTCTGAAACAATTGTACTTAATAAAAAACAGTACACAGATGTACTCATTTTTAAATACCCTTTAAGAAGTACCCTTTTTAACAATGTGTAAAACAATTTGCTCTTGATTCCTTTCTTCCCACGTTGGCCGATCGTTCCAAGCCACTTCGCGAATTGGCCGGCCAAAGCCCGAAATCAAGGAAAGATCGGACATTGGCCGGTAAGTTTACAGCAACGCTAGCCAGTTCGCGAATTGGTCTATTTCGGGCTTTGGCCGTAACATTTATATATATATATATATATACTTATGATAAAGTTCAATGTGTGTGTGTGTGTGTGTGTGTATTGGCGCTCTACAGGCCAGACCAAACTACAGCTACCAAATTTGGCACGTGTATACCTTGGAGGCCGGAAATGTGCACCTGGGGGTAATTTTTTAGAATTTTTAAATAGAATTTTATTTATTTAAAAATTAAGCGAAATTTTGACGTGTTTCCGCTATAACTTCCGAAAGTATTAACGCACAAAAAAGATTTTTACATGAAGTTAAAGATCAAACATTTATCTTTTAAATGATACTAATGTTTTAATCTTAAAATTAAATTTCTATTTTTAAAGAATTTTTAAATAAATATTTTAACTATGTTTTTCAATAATTTTTTTCATAAAAAATAAAAATAAAAATTAAGCACGTTCGCATTCATGGGAAAAAATTAGCTTTTTTCAAAGTGTTGCCATCACATTGATTAAAGCTCCATTTAAAAATAAATTAAATCTTTTTGGAAATGAAATCTGCAAAAATATAATTTTCGGCACGTGTCTGTAGGAAATGAAACAAATTTGAAATATTATTTTTTCTAAAAAATAAATTCAAGAAAAAATATTTTATGATCTTTTACACTCTCTATACAGGGTGTTTATTTAGTCCCGGACCCATTTTGATGTTTAATGACTCTTAAAATAATGAAGATATAAACAAACTTATGGCATTTATTGATGGCATAACTCATATATTTTTCTTTTCATGTTTGAATATTTTTACTTTTGTAAATATCGTCTGCGCGTGTGGTTAATTTCAGATAATTTCATTTTCCAATCTAAATATCTGTACTTTTCTAAATATCGTCTGCTTATTAATTGCAATTTTCCCTCTTTTATTTTTGGCAACTATTGAAATGTTATTATTACTTTTGATGTGTTTGTTCTATGTAGTACTTTTGTATGTGATGTTTTATTCGAGCGGATATTAATTAGAATGCATACACCACAAGAGAAAGCACAGATTTTATGGTGGTCATAGAGTTAATTTCCGATCAACTAAATCACTGACTTCTAAGAGTTAATTTCCAGTCACTTAAACTGACTGATTTATGAAAAATTGAATGTCACTATTCAATAAAAAAGGATAATTTTAGATTTTCCATCGATTGTTTCAAAGAAAATACGCCAATCAGCGCTCAGGTTTCTCAAGATTAATTGCCTAAGATTATGAAAATGTTGAGTTTTTCTAAATTTTTAACATTCAAAACTTCATAAATAAATCTTAGTTGATCGTGGAAAAAAGAAACATTCATTCATTTATTTAAAATTTGGTGTGTCCAGAATATTTCTCGGAATTATGATACCTTACTGCATTAAATTTAGACTTCCTAATTTTTTAAATATATTTATAGGCTGGAACAAAATAATATTATTGATTTCATTTCAAACCTTTTGAAAGCAAAACTAAAAACTGAATTTTATGCTGAATCTCAGAAATTTTTGTTGAATTATTGTTTGAGATATTACATAAATTATGAAAAATATTTTGTAGTTCACATAAGACTTAAATAAGCGATTCTGTTTGCAATACTCACATTCAATAATAATAATAATTAATAAATAACAATAAAGATGATGAATAAAATAAAACGCTTGGTTTTATTAAAAAATATCTTAATATTAATTGCAATTCTATCATTTACATTTTAAATTAAAGGT
>JAPMOR010064776.1:143221-177636 GCA_026543865.1 Argiope aurantia | reverse complement strand
ACCGGCTGGTCGCCAAAGGCGGCTAGTATATATATATATATATAAGAAAGTCGACGGTTTCGTTTTTCTAAAATCGACGGTTTCGTTGTAATGGATGTGTGGTAACATAGTCATCAGGCATCGATAAAAAATAACGACGTTTGCTAGCACGAAAACAGAGACGACAAATACACAGCCAAGAGGTACACAAGTAATACACAACAGCACTTACAACAAACAGCAGCCCACAATTAGTAATCGGTAGTAAACAGTCACAATAGCACACAAGCAGCCCGCACAGAATTCAGCAGAAAGAGAGAATTCACGCAGTTATTCATTATGGTCTCTCTAAACGCCTGGTATTCCCCAATGTATCTTCGCTTTACGAGTATTCAAATGCCGATTTACTACTATAAGACTGGCTACTCCACACACGAATCGATGCTGTTTCAACACTTATCTCCAAAATTCGGTGCACAGCTGAATTCTCAATCAACTAATTACTTGATATCCATTCAACGCTTTCGCTTCTCTGGACTGATCCAACTAATTAATCACTGACTGAACTCTCAGTAAATATACGACGGGCTTTATCTTTGACAGCCGGTCTTTTATAACTAACGAAAGCGGGCACATAAGTTTCTCAAAGAATCAACATAATTAGCCTCTTATTGACCATATTTCCAAAATTTTTGAAAATTCCAGTATCCATTTCGCCACTAAAGTCACCAAAATCGTAGCCAAATGGTCGCCAAGCCCAGGGTTCATTGTATCACTATCCAGTAGACCTGTACATAAAACAGTATTTCCTACAATGGAATTAATTAATTCGTAAATATGTATATAGCAATAATAATTCAGCTATTCAATAATTTTATGGCCTACAATACTCCAGTATCAAAGATGAAAAAGAATAAGATTCCTTTTCATTCGAATAGTAAGAATGCTCTTGGACCCTATGAAACTAAGAAAGAAATTTGATCTTGTAGAAAATAATATGGCAGCATGATTGAGTTTTGAGCTTGATCCATCTGTCTTGTCTCCTCTAGATAAACTGCATCAATCGCAGCATTCTACGCTGATGATATTTACATCAAGCATCTTATCGAAAGGAGGTCAGCCTAAAAATATTGCCATGTTGAAGAAAGAATCTGACATTTTGAAATATGGTAAGCTTTAATTAATAATGATTTCATTACTTTAATATTTATTTTTATTTGGATGCTCTGAATTATTAAACTTTTTGCGATGCTTATGTAGAAACCTGATGTATTATTATATATATATAAAGAAACAATTTTTTTTTTCAAATTATGCTTAAACTAATTTTGAAATAATAAACACTAGTGATCGTAGGCAATGAATTAGTTCACCGAAATCAACGACTGATAAAATTCCCATTTAAATATTTTATTAAACTTATTCTTCATTGCTCCCTCGACAAAATATTTTTATATTTCAAATGTGACAGTTATGTAACACATACTTTCAACAGCCTTTCATCATTCTTTAGACAATGCATCTTCCCAATTTTCAACCATTGAACTTTATTTTGAAAAACAAAAAATAATAGAAAAACTTTATTTGTGGAATTAAGCGTTTTTAGAACAAAAATTTAAATTATACGGCAATTAAATTGTCAGGGACTTCGGCAGCAAGTATTGCAATACTTCAAAAAACATTTTTTTATACAGAAACATATATACGGAGACGTTACAGTAAATGATTAACTAAGAACATTAAAGAAAAATTAGGAACAGCATTGCAAGGATCTACAATCATATATAATACATGTGAAGTAAATGCCTAGCAGCTATTACGTTTTAAATGTTTCGCATCTTACATAACGGCAGATTCTACTTTAGGAGAAAAGGGATTTCATAATTTGTATAATGACTCGTAGGATTCTTCAATAAAAATTAATTTGAATATGAAGAAAATTCAGTGCACTAAAGTCAGAAAAAAATTCAGATGGTAAAAACAAATATTATATCTTTATAAATCCAAAAACAGAAGCGTTTCAAAAAAAATTTCATCATTGCTTACTTGCTAAACATTAATAATAACTTCAACAAGTTTCCAAAAAATGTTAAAAGCATACTTTAAATAGAAAAATAAGCCAAAACTTGAAACTTCCATCATCAGCAATTGAAAAAGAGACGAAATGAAAAATAAGTAACAACGATTGAAAACATTTTAGTTCCACTTCAATTATGAAATATATTATTACAAAAAAATAAAAACTTTGAATATTTTTAAAAATATTTATCAAAATTAGGAAAAAAATCATGCCAAAAAATTTATTGTCATTATATATATATATATATATATATATATATATATATATATATATATATACAACCCACACGATAGTGGACATGATATCGTGTGGAGAACGCTCAATCAGCAGGCGGCAGTAGAAAATAAAACAACGACGTTTATTTACACGAAGACATACAGGACAGCACAAAAATGACAACTATATACAGCATAAAAGATGATTATCTTCAGCAGAGACGTACAGCATACACAGCAGCATACAACCAGAATCTACTACAGACTGTAGCACACAGCTCAGTTCAGCACTAGGTTGACTTTGTCGTCTCTCGACTAACTCCACTCTGTTGATTCCGACTACTCTTCTTCGACTGACTCCGTCCACTCTTTCTTCGACTTTGGCTACTACTCCGACCACACCACTCTGGCAGCTGCGGACCCTTTTATAGGTCTCAGGAGGCGGAGCTAGAAGCCTCTCAACCAATCAGAAACGTTCGATGCGTATCTCGGTTCCTACTGGACGGATCGGAAAAATTCTCTATGTTTCGGGTATAATCTATTTTGGTGCCAAAGTCGCCAAACTATGGTACCTCCGACGTGACACACGCACTCCGTCCAGTACCTATGACTTTAAAACAGTCTTTCTGATAGTGGAACAAACTATGCTGGGAAGCGGAATTGCAGGTTTGTAACATTGCTCCCCTCTTCAAGGACTGACGTCCCGGCAGTCCTACCTCAATCCAACAGCTGGCGTAGGCTGCCGAATGATGTGATGACGATGCTTTAGACGACTTCCGGTCTCTCGAAGATGACATCATTCACTAATTTGGTTGCGACTAACGATCCATCCGAACCTTCTGAATGATTCTGACCCGGAACTCTTCGTCGTTTCGGATTGTACATCCAAATTTGATTCCGCTCCTTAAAATGCAGGATGTCCCATGGAGCCAAAAGCTGGATCGTAGTAGAGACCTCCGGAATGAATTCTTGCCAGGCTTTTAGGTTGGTCACTTCAAACTTCTTCCATCGAACCAATCGTATATCAGGATGATCCAACGGTGCCTTCTGAAGTCCACTCGAAAGCCAGGTATCCGCCTTCGTCGCCAAAGCTTTCACGGAAACACGTCTACCTATTCCCGGTCTATTCTCAACACTCGAGAATTGTCCGACGCCTTAAACACAGGATCTTCTGAAGAGCGCATCCGTTTTCGCTCGAAAGGTCCTTCTGCGACTACGTGACATGTGCGGATGCTCAGGAGACTCATCGGCTCCTATTTGCATCACACTTCTATGCAGATCCACAGCAAAGATGAATTCTTGAAGGAAGTTGAAACCGTGACTACAGGGATCAACGATTCCAGCCACGTAGTCTTCTTCCGTGTCACTATGCCAGGAGATATCAAGAGGCATGCAGAGAGGTAGTTCCTTTAACCTTTGGGACGAATCCAATCCAAACAGGGTCGCATCAACTCTTGCATCCATAAGCATCGAGCACGGGTCGCCACCAACAGACCCGTCCGAAGAAAGTCCGTCTTCTCCATCCCCAAACGCTTGCACTTTCGGTTCCACTTCAGGGGACTCATTCGGGGAAGACTGTTTCAGTTCCGCAATTATTTGACAGAATGTCAAACAGGGAGGGAACGAACAGGGAGAATCCCTGTTCGTTCCTGTCCTTATTAAACGTCGGTTCATCCTCCGGATGGCTAAGCTCCTTTTCGGTGACACCGGTCTCCATTCGATCTTCATTCTTTTTTTCCACTTGGCTCTCGCTGCTTCCTTCAATTTCTTATGTGATAACTTGGATGTCTACAATTTTGTTAATCTTTTCTAAAATTTCTTTCCAAGACGAAAGGCCTTTTTTCAATTCTCTCCTCATTTCTTCATATCCAGCTTCCATAGATTTCTTCATCTCAACCAACAGAGCCAGTAACTCACCATTACCGCTATCAGCCATCATAGCCTGAGATATCGTTTTCACCATACACTGTTGACCACTATCCCACTTCTGACACCAAATGTTACGAAATTTTACCAGGGTTCGTTTGGATTTTGGACGTGATATCGCGTGGAGAACGCTCAATCAGCAGGCGGCAGTAGAAAATAAAACAACGACGTTTATTTACACGAAGACATACAGGACAACACAAAAATGACAACTATATACAGCATAAAAGACGATTATCTTCAGCCGAGACGTATAGCATACACAGCAGCATACAACCAGAATCTACTGCATACTGTAGCGCACAGCTCAGTTCAGCACTAGCTTGACTCCATCGTCTTTCGACTAACTCCGTTCCGTTGATTCCGACGAGTCTTCTTCGACTGACTCCGTCCACTCTGTCTTCGACTTCGGCTACTACTCCGAGCACACCACTCTGGCAGCTGCGGACCCTTTTATAGGTCTCAGGGGGTGGGGCTAGAAGCCTCTCAACCAATCAGGAACGTTCGAGGCGTATCTCGGTTCCTACTGGACGGATCGGGAAAATTCTCGATGTTTCGTGTATAATCTATTTTGGCGCCAATGTCGTCGCCAATCCGATCTTTTCTTGATTTCGGGCTTTGCCCGACCAATTCGCGAAGCGGCTTGGGACGATCGGCCAAAGTTGGAAGAATGGAATCAAGAGCAGATTGTTTTACACACTATTAAAAATGAAGTATTTAAAAATGAGTACTTTTGTGTACTGTTTTTTTTTAAGAACAATTGTTTCAGAAACGAGTTTAATTATAAGTCACACCTCTGAGTTAAAAATAAGCTTGTAATATATAAAAATATGATTTCCTGTTATTCTCATATTAAAGCCATAATAGAAATTATTCAGTGAACGTATATGCTGTAACAATGTGATAGCGCGAAGAATATTAGATTTGTGCCCTTTAAAATGACGAATAATATCTTGAGAAAAGGCGTTGCGTTTCGTGTATGAATACAAAGGCGAGTACTCAATTTTCAACTACCTTTAAGGGTGATCCTTAGTCTTTTTTTACTCCATGGACCTAATGCTAAAGATCACAGATCACATTGTCTCCCGAAATGTCTCTTCAAAAAATATTAAATTTTTTGCAAAGGCAAATAGCAAATGTAAGGGCTAATTAAAACAAATATGAAGGCAAAATAGTTTTGTTGTTAATATCATTTAAAAACATTTCTTTGTTGGCACCATCTGTCAAATTTCACCTACAACATGTCCTTATTTATATTTTATACATAAATGTCATTATATTTATTTACGGGTTTGCAGTATTAATGATCGCTAAAATTTTCAATTAATGTAAACTTGTTTTTTAGTAACTTTTCTGCAAAAGACTTTTGAGCTTCATATTTTGGTAGTTATATGATTCAGTCATACATTTATGTAGGCCTTAAACAGTTCTGTTCATTGTAGTACGAAAAGCTTTTTATATTGAAGCTAACCATGTCATTTTTTGAATATGAAAATTGAAATCAGAGTCGTTCGGCAGTGAAATTACATGTGCACTGCAGAATAATTAATATAATATCTTGAAGAATCATTCTACAAAAATTTCTCTGATTCATCGTAAAATTAATTTTTTACTTTTGGAAGATTTAATTGATGCAAATGAAAGTATTTTATTTTATTTCAGTGAATAAATAAACTTATGAAAAAATTATGAATTTTAAATTTTACACAGTCTTTTGGTCCGAAAGAATCGTATTCTGCGAAATACTTTTGGCACTTCAACTTTTAAATAAATAAATAAACGTTCCTATCTTCTGCTATAAATCTGAACGATTTATGAAGTTTTTATGTATCAGTTTTAGAACAATCAACATTTTTTTAATCACAGGCCAATCACTGACGAGAAACCCTGGAAGAAGATAAGATCTTCATTGAGACAGTCGGTGAAGTAGTCTAAAATTGCCAGTTTTTATAGAAGAGTGATATTCAAATTTCATAAATCAGTCAGTTTTAGTGATTTATTTAGTTGATTGGAGTTCATAATTTTCAATTAAAATATTGGTGTCTCAAGAAAATTTTGTTAAATATGATTCAAAGAGCAGATAACCTATGTAAAAATTTAAAATTCCTAATTCATCGGAGTATTTATTGACTAAAGTTACATTAAATATAATTATTTAGTTCCTTTAGATCGTTTTGTTAGAAATTGTATGCCCCAATTTAGCTGATGGTCTCTGATTATAATATTATATACACCTAAGTATATTAAACCATGTTTGACTTAAATTAAATTGTTTTATTGAATTAATAATATAAGTATTGTTAAAGCTCATAGAAAACTTTTCCTCCTTTTACTTTTCAGGAAATATCTAATTTCATTTTTTTTAAATTTTATACAGACACCTGACGAAAATTACAATTTTATTTATTAAATTTGCAATAATAGTTGATTTATTTTTTAATTTAAATTTCTATCAATGTGATGGCAATACGTTGATAAAAGCTATTTTATTTTTTTTAATTTGACGTGCTCGTGCAGATTAAATTTGATTTTTATTTTGAGCGAAATATATTATTGAAAAATATGGTTAAAATATTTCTTTAAAAATTCGTTAAAAATCTAAGCATAATTTATAAATGAAAACGTTGGTATCATTAAAAAAATTATTTGATTTTTAATTTGATGCAAAAATCGATTTTGTGCTGTAATATATTCTGAAGTTATGACGAAAAAACACCGAAATTACGCTTAATTTTTAATTAATTAAAATTATGATTAAAAATTAAAAAAATCACTCCAAGGTGCAATTCTCGACCTCCAAGGTAAATTTGGTATATTTGCAAACTTGCAAGGTATATTGCAAGGTAGATATGCTAAATTTGATAACTGTATGTCAAACGGTTTGGACTGCACAGCGCCAACACACACACATTGAGCTTTATTTATAAGTATGGATTATCACTTCGGGCTTTGGCCAAGGATTCCCAGCCACTTTGCGAAATAGCCAGCCAAAGTAGAATATACAATATTAATTGCAAGTACTTCTGATTTGGGTCAAAATGCGAATTTGTCGAACTTTGGGCTTTGGCCGTAACATATATATATATATATATATATAGAGAGAGAGAGAGAGAGAGAGAGAGAGATTATTCTAAATGTAATGAACTGATGATTATGTATAATTATCAGCAATTATCCATAATTACAAATAAGTTTAGTGGGGAATATAAATAATCATATTTATTGTAACATTATATTTTACAGTGATATAAAAATCCTATTTATTCTGTAATTTTTTTTTTAATTATTGGAAAAAAAGACTAAACTTTTGTTAAATTTTTTGTAAAATTATAAAATTTTAAAGAAAAATTGCTACGAATTGCAGATACTCGTCTTCAAATATGTTTTATATGTGTGCCAAATTTAGTGGATCTAGGTTCAAGATGTGGCCCATAAAGCGCCAAAATGCAAAACCACGCATTCATTTTCCTCATTAGTAGAGAGAAAAAAAGTACACTGTTATAAACATGATCATTAATCGTTGATCATTTATATTTGATAATCGTTAAAATCTTTTTTATTTCAAAACTGAACAAATGAATAAATTGAATTAATGAAGTAAAATGCTAAAATTTCATAATTTTAAATTAATTTAAATTTTCATTAAAATTCTGAAAAAACTATCAGTGAACCCCTTCTGGCAAAAATTAAACAAATATCGAATTTGAAACCTCTAGGTCCCTTGACCTTATGTGTTGAGGGTTTTGATCAATTTTTCTATCACTCTTGTAACATAACACAAGTAACATAGATCTATAGATGGTTTCTTTTTTAATTTTTTGCCAACTTATATCAAACTGAGAACGATATTTATTAGCATTTCAATTATATTTCGCGTATCATTTATTGACATCATAATATCATTAGACAATATAATTATTACGGTAGTGCATTTAAACCCAATGAATTTTTATTTTAATTTTGTATGTTAGTTAAAATATTTTTCAAAAAGGAAATACAACCCTATCTGTAATAGTTTGGAAATTAACTATAAAGCACAATCACAGAGGACACACTGTATACATTAGTATGCATGAGATAATTGTATAAAACATGAAACAAACACAATGAGAAACCGTCGCATTTTAAAATCCTCTCTTGGAATAAATATAACTAAGACAAAAGAATTTCTTTTTTCGTCTGAGGGAGAACTTAGAACATTCAATCGATTTCGAAATGTAACAGACCCGGTAGCAATAAAAGAGGATTTAGAACAATGTTTTTCGAAATTCTGCAAAGTCCAAATCAAAAAAGATCAACTACACAGCCGTGGAAGGGTTTAATTAAGAGAGATGGAGGTTCATCTTTCTGATATTCGAAACAATCCTGTTAAAAAAAGGAACGTGTTAAATGGGAAGGGATGATGATACATTTGGTAATGGAGGGATTTAGAAAAGAAAGAAGGGACATATTACGTAGCAGACGATAATCTGGTAAATGAGCTATTCCTAATTCATTTGTTCGTCATAAACAATATTTATTCAGAAGCAAAAAATGCATAGATATATATGCAAATTTGTTTACTCATGCACTGACTTGGTAAATAAAATTCGAGGCATCGTGAAATAAATTGTTGGGGATTATCGAACAAAAATAGATTGAGCTAATAAGTATATATCATTATGTTTGAAAAGTTTTTCTTAAAAAAGGGGTTTAGGTATAAATTCTAAAGGAATTAATGAAAGTGGAATACTTTTCAGTCCTTGTTTACCCAGTCAATTCTTTAACAGTATTGCTTTACTATGGATAAATTAAGTTACCCAAAGGAGATGGTATAAATTTTTATCGAATTTAAATTTAACTTTTAATCAAATTTAAATAAATGGATTCTGGCTTGGATTGTTATATGTTACTTTAAATTTTTTATCATCAAAAATCTTAATACAGACAAATTTGGAACTATTACCCGCGGTTTCGTAGTAAACATGGTTCTATTAATTTTATTATAGACGTCAATATTTTAATAGGACTACATACAAATAGTAATTATATTTGTGGTTAAACTATTGTGTTTTCCCCCTAAATGGTCTTGGAAAAGATTTGAAATGTTAGAAAAATAATAGTATAAATAATTTAAAATTTCATATAATAAATTATCATTTCAATCAGAAGAATAATTAAATTAAATATTTTTCTATTAGTAGAAGTTTTGTTAGCGTACGTTTACACATATTGTATTATTTTTCATTTTTAATGTTTCTCGTTTCATTAATATGCAAAAAGGTGAAAGTAGTAATTTTAACCTACTGAATTGTTAACGCGCAATATAACCTATAAATAACGAGCTAACTTTCTGGTGTTATTGAAAAACGAAACGAACCAGGGGAAGTAATCCCCCAGAGATTTCAGGATACTTTCTAATAAATTTGCCATGCTAGAGAACGCATGGCACTGGTTACAATAGTTATGAAATGTTAACTTTTGGCTTGAATTTAGCATTTATAGTGAATCTAGTGTGGCTATTAATCCTTGAGTGCATCAATAATATCCAAAAATTGAATTTGTGTTTTAGACATGTTTTTCTCAATATAATGAAAACAATTGACACAAAACTGCACTTGTAGTCACAAATTATCATACCAAATTTGATATATTTTTTAATTCTTTGCGTTTTTGAATAATCGAGTTTGCATGTTTCTGAAAGCACAGACCGTCAGACAGTCAAACCGTAGTTGGATTTTGCTCAATATTTGGCAGATGCCTACATTATAGACGTTAAATCTGAATATACCATCTTATCTTTCTAGATCTCATCATTTTGTAGTTATCACGTTAATTTTCATTCGAACAGCCGGACAGACGGACTTCCTTTGAGCGCATTTTGCTCAAATTTTGATAGAAATCTACAAATTTGGTATAAACAGTGTATATCAAATGTCATCCGTCTAATCAGAGCGTTTTTGAGTTATCTTTGTCACTGACAGACGGACGGACATTTTCAAAATATGTGATTTTCGAATTCAATGCGGTCTAAAACGTGGGGGTTCGTCAAAATCTCGAGTTCGAATTTTTACTATACTTCTATACTAACTGTACTAGAAAGGAAAAAGTCTTGAAAATTTAAAAAATAAATCTATATAACTTTATCGAAATTTCTAGAAAACTTGATTGCATCATTTTTTTTTCCATTTAGAAATATACTAAACGAGTAAGTACTGTGCAGAAAATGTAAAAATCAGTCACGATTGAAGATTTAACTATGGCTACAAAGCAGATGATCAATATAATTATTTTAAGTAAAATTCGGATGCATTTATTTATGAAGATTTGTTTTTTGAGGTTGTGCTTTCTTTTTCTAATGAAAGATTACTCTCAGATATAAAATGTTTCACACAATTATTTGCTGTGTCTTCACACAATTTGCCCTTGAACTGATGGTATCGTAAGTTTTAAATATATATAAGTAATATTCAGCTCAAAAGAAATTTAAATTTAAATATTTTTACAGGATTTTGCATCTTTAAAGATATCTGAAATAATTTTCTGAAAATGCATTCTTAAATGACATTTTCATTAGAGGTATTGACAATTCCTTCTCAGCTTCTAATTAGTGAGTTAATCTGAGTTCTACCATATCTTTAGAAAGTAAAGTTATTTCTTAACTTTTAGTTGTTCTTTAACTTTGATATATTCTTATAATATGTAATCAAATTTTAGGAGTCTAACATCTTTTAAGCATCTTAAGTTTAAAAAAAGTATTAGCACCTACTTGATTGGCCTAAGGAAGGGGCACATGTAGTAAACTGTACAACAATATTTCTAAGAATATTTCCTGACATTTTTATAGACTAATCGTATATGGCAAGCAGCTGATTCTGTGGGAATACTGACTATATTTCATTTTAATTCAATTTTTAGATATAATTTCACGTCTATGATTTTCGCCGACAGACATTAAAGCCATGTCATTTTAATTGTTTTACTTAAGTTCTATCCGTTGTGTACAGCAATATTTCTAATTGATTTGCCAGAGAAAAATGATAATTTGAAAAATATTTAAAGTTCAGTAAAGTAAAAAAGAAAAGTAAAGTAAAAGGTTTTCCAACTGTTATAACGAATTTTTAAAGAAAAAAAATTAACACATGGATACAAACATGAGCTTATTCCTCAACATGAAGAATACTGTTAATTTTAGAAATTTTAATGCTGATTTTAAGTAAATAAAAAGGAAACGAGAAAATCCATGAAGATATTTCGACATCAAAAATTCTATTTATTTATTTATTTTTACTATTCAACAATTGATTTTAAAAACCCCTTTAAATAATTATACTCATAAATATTGCGGCATGTTACCTAATCAATCCTATTAAATAAGAATTTATGAAAAATACATATCAATTGGACCTTATTATCTGATGGTGAAGTAAGTGTCATTTTATGGGTTTTAGTCATTATCACAAATTGTATCTTTTTGTGCATGATTCCTACGCAAAAATACTAACACCGAGACGTAATAATGAAGACTATCCATATTGATAGATTAATTTGAAAACGTGTTAATTGTGTCTAAGAACTAATATATAGATATTTAAAATAATTATTTCCAAGGAATATCTCAATATTTTATTAAAATTCCAAATTTTAACTTACCTAAAACAAAACAAAAATTCATAATAAATGTTATTAAATACTCAGAAAGCCATAGGTATCAAAATTCTGTATACAATTGAATTATGTAGTGACAAAAATGATAATTTTAATCCAGATTTCAGTATTACCATCCAAAGTATGATTTTAAGATACAACAAAGTAATTATTCTAGTTATTACTACAATTTGATATCAAGAGAAATAAAATTAGATTTTGAATTTTTTTTTTTTTTTTTTTTTTTTTTTTTTTTTTTTTTTTTTGCAAAAGCAAAATTCGGTATTAAAACGAGTCATCCTAAATAAAAAAATCCAACCAACTCATAATGGATATAAATAACGAAAGCTTATACAAACAGGACATGTCTGTTAATTAAACGAGTACATATCGATTATCCATTAAAGTACATTAATGGCATTGAAATATGTATGTATTTTAAGGCACTGAAATATATATTTTTTAAATTTTTAGCACAGCTGGTGAAGCAATAGCAATTTTTGTCGCCTAAACAATATCTAAATTATACGATTTAAACCATCTCGTAGTTTCAAAACAGTGCCTTAATATATCTAAACTAAATTTACAAATCATGGTAACATCCGGTCACACAGTAATATTTTAAGCAGAAAACATTTGCAATAGATAGTTGCTGAAGCATTTTTAGGAATACTACAAAAAGGCAACTTATAATTAAGTCATTTTCATCGCGGCATCAAATGACTGTAATTGCTGGATGTCTGCATCATTTACCCTAAAGAAACCATGATATTTCTTCTCAAAATAAACAATCAAAATACTAATTTATGATTAATAACAACTATTTTACAAAATAGTGCTACGTTTAGTATTTATAGTTTAAAATTCCTAAGCAACTATTTTTATATTTTATTTTCAAACAGTTCTGCGGACAAATACCATATAATTATTTTAATTGCAGATTCAATGCATAACTTTATGAGTACTCTATAATTTTGGTACCGATAAAATAATAAGAAAGCAAAGAAAAATATCCATAGAAAGTATTCCAAAGAACTGTTGAGAAATTTCATTCAGGACAAATCAAAAGATTTACAACGAATTTTATTGAACCTCTTTAAACTTCAGCCTTACAGCTAAAGTTTTAGCGGCTAAAGCTGTTGTTGTTTAGCTGTTGTAGAGCTAAAGACAAGCAAAGTTTCCGTGGATGTGTAGATTAAACCTGACATTTCAAAGGACGAGACATTGTCTCTCAGTTGTATTAAGTAAACTAAGTTCTCTCAAGAATTCCAGCCGCAAGAAAGTTTTAAAGAGTATATATTTTCACTTCCACGTCACGAGAGAGTTCAGTTTGAATTGAATGGAACCAAATAAAATTTTATTTACCTTTTCTTGATTATTACCGAAATATTTACGAGGCAAATTAATAAACGGATTATTATTTTATAACATTTATTAACAGTAAAAAGTTATTGTTGGAATTAAAATCAATTTCCTGATTTCAAAATTGTATGTAATTAGTAATTGCCGGTTGTATTTTTTTAATAGAGTTTCAGACTAATTTAGAGATAATTTTTGCTGAAAGTTAACATTGAATAATTAATAAACTTTTACGTTTTACGTTTATGTTTACGTTTTCCTGATTAGTTAATAAGAATTCCAATTACTGAAAACCACATGTAACGCAGCTTGTTTTTCCCAAAATGAATGCATCTTAAGCAGTTTAAATTGGGAAGGTGTGTGAAATGCTCTTTTTCCCCCTCTTAAAACAACTGTAATGAAACTTATGTATAATTGTAGATAAGCTTCAACAGAGGATAAATGATTTCGCTGAAAAGAAAGAATAAGAACACCACAACATTTGCTTACAGAAGAGTGAATCTACCTCATTAAGACGTTATTAATTTATTAATTCAGTTGATTTTTAACTTAGCTCAATTAAGAAAAAAAAACTTTAATTTTGTCCATCACAACTCCCAGGTCTCATTCTATGAGATTTCTTATTAGCATTGTTTAAATGAGTGGGATGTAAGTCTCCATTTCCAATAGCTATTACTGATTTGAAATTATATATAACAGTTGCTGTTTCCAGCGTTGTCTTAGATAGATTATAAAAGTTTGACCAATAAACGCATTTCAATTTTAATGCATGTGTTTTAACAAAGCAAATTTATTACGAAAGCAACTGTGATGCTTGTATTTAAAATCTTGATTTATAAGTTCTCTAAATAGTTACCTTTCAAACAAATTTTTAAAAAATTATATTGCACTGTAGAGTGTTTTCATATCAAGATATCAATTGACTCATTCTCCTTCTTTCTTGAATTCAATTTTGTAAAAAAAAATGAATATTTCAAATTCTGCCAATATTTTTTGGATAGTTGTACTTAATAAAAACTAGTTTTTCCTGATTTATTCTAAAATGTTTTCCTTTATTTTATTTTCGGAAAAAATTGATAATCTATTTTTGTGTTTTCCTAGCATTGTACAATGGAATTTTTCAAATTTAATTTAGTATATATTATATTCTAATATTTATGATATAAGTATTAAATGATTTCTAAATCAATTATATTAATATTTTAGTAAACAAGTAATGATAAAAATAACAATATCTAAAGACTTCTTGAAGACAGAACTCAAAATATTTTAAAAGATTTCTTGCGCTTTCATATTCATGTAACTTTTGTAACTGAATGAAATCAGTCGTGAAATGAATAACATATTTCTAAAAGTAAAAATTCCATTCATACAGGAGAATAAACAATTTAATACATATTATCTATCTTTAAAAAAGGCATGATTACGCTAAAGTTGAATTTGATACAATATCTGTAATTCGTAAGCAAAACGATTTTTTTAATAAATAAGTAATATAATCTTGTGGTCAAAAAAGAAAGAAAAGAAAACGAATAAAATCCATAATTTTTTTTATTTAATTTCAAAGATTTTTTTCTCTTTTTTTTATCCTGATAAAGGATTAAGAATTGTTAAAATGGTTTTTCTCAACTACCACTGGGATTTTAAGAATGAGATTCCTTTGATAAACCTGCAACTCCAAAAAAATATCTTTAAGAATAAATCAACAACTATTTTCCAGATGCAGTTTGAGAAAAAAATTCATTAACGAAGTAAATTAAAAAGTAGCCTTAAAGAAATTAGCACTAAAAAAATAGGAATTTAGCACACGATTTATTCTGCGAATGTGGGCGGAGACATTCCACAAGATATTGAGGAGGAGTTGTGAAGTGAACTTAATTAACAAGTATAAAAAAAAAGTTCAAGTCTTTCCTTCGAATACTTTTCAATTTGAAAAATGAAAAAAAAGGGGAAAAAGTTATAGTTAAACGATGTGAAAAAGAATTTGTTGGCGTACGAAAAGCAATAAACTTTTATTCTAAATAAATTTTACAAGAAATTCAATCAAAATACGGTCAAAGAATCAAGGGACAGTATCTATTCTAATTACTTTTAATATAAGTAATTACTTTTATATAAGTAAATACTATTATATAAAAGTAATTACTTTTTATATACCATGAGAGTTTTAAGTGAAATCAAAGAAAAATTAAGTGAAATCAACTCATTTTAAAAATATTCAAAAGAAATTTATATATCACTAAAAAGTAAAGTCGCGCCTAAAAATATTATGCATAAACTCTACTAATAATTAAGATGAATGTGTGTGTGTGTGTGTGTGTGTGTGTGTGTGTGTGTGTGTGTGTGTGTGTGTGTGTGTGTGTGTGTGTGTGTGTGTGTGTGTGTGTGTGTATTTGCTCATTAAAAGCCGAGATGTCTGATCTAAAGCTGCCAAATTGGCACACATATAGATATCAGGATAAAAATGTGCAACTCGGATTTTTTTGAAATTTTATAAAATTTTAATTAATTAAAAAATTTTAATTAATCTAAATTTTAACGTTTGTCGGAAGTAAATTCTAAAATTTTATTGTTAAAATTGAATTTTATACCGTTTCAAAATTTAAAATATTATTTTTTGATGATACTAATTTAATAATCATGCAAATATTTCCTGAAATTTAATAATTTATAAAAATATTTCCAGAAATTTGGTAATTAAAAAAAATTTCCTTGTCCTAATTTGCAACAAAAAGCTTCATTGTTGCTTTAAAATTCAAACATTTTTACTGCTTCATCAACATTTAATTATGTGATTTGCTTGTATTGTTAAAAATTAAAGGAGAAGTATTTCGCTGAATAACTGAGTAATTTACAAGACGGACAAAAAAGAGAAGTTATAATATCAGACATAATTGAATGTAAAAAATTTCTAAATGAAACGGAAAGATAATTTTTTTCAAATCATGAAATACTTACTAAAAGGCTTTGCACTTAAAGATATTATATATATCAAAAATATAAATCTCACTACTGTTAAAATATATTTTTCTGAAAAAAATAATCTCTAATTATAATAATAATTTTTAAGAAAATTTTTATAATAACAATTTAAAAAGACACCAATTGCAAACAATTACTGTTCAAAGTTGAAAATTCAATATGACGTCGAGGGACAGACACATAATAAAATGTTTATTTGTTAGGAATATATCATTAATTTTAAATCAGGCGTTAGTTTGAAAATAATAATAAAGAAGCTATTTACAGATTTTTATTAGAAATTCTAAAAAATTTTATATCAATTCGAGAGTATAAAATGTAATTTATAATGTACTCATGTATATTAAAACTAATTTACTTAAAACTTTTCAAAATTTCTTAATATATTTGAGTAGACAGTAAATAGAATTTTAGCAATTGCTTTTTTCAATATTAATAATAGGGAAATGAAATATTAAATTGTTTTCAAGTCGTATTGTATAAATACTAATAATTTAGCAACATAAAACTTCGCTTATATTTAATGTTTTAAAAATAATATCCATTTTGGTTTTCGAATTAACTTAGTTATAAAATGAATTAGTCCAAAATTTTATTAATTAATATATTCGTGAGCATGCAATTTTGTTTCGTAAATCTTTTATAATCAACATTGTTATAAAATGTAAAAATAAAGTAATTTTCCCTTCTGCTGAAGGATTTTGAAATGTATCACATTATTTTATAAATATTTTAATATGAAAGCAATGGAGGAACTTCACAAAAATTAAAAATAATCAGAGAAAAACTCTCAAACTGCACTGTAAGGAAATTATAATAAATATTAAAATATAAATTTTAAACATTAAAATATTATAAATTATACCGAAAATTTAATTAAATAATATCAAACAAATTTTAATATTTTATTCCGAATCATTTTAAATAAATACCGAATACTAGCTTACAAATAAATTAATATATATGCTACTTAAAAAATGTTGAGCAAGTTTATAAAATCCCTAGCTGATGTAACTGACATTTCTCGGAATTAAAATGCTTTCTTATATAAAACTTTTAACGTAAAATTTAGTTCTGTACAAAATATTATAAACTAAAAACCCCCCATCTAATATGATTTTTAATCTGTTATATAACTAGGTGCTTTAATATTAAAATTATTACATGAAATATTTGGTGAAATATAGCTCGAATATTTAACCAGCCCTCGAGAAGCCAAAATCCGCCAAAATTCCTTCATGGCGTACTAGATATCTCATCCAAAAAAATTTGAAAACAGATAGTTGAAAAAAAAATAAGTGGACGTGATCTCTCTGATATTTAATGGTATAATATCCTCTAATAAAAGTGCCATCACTTCAATTCCCACATAAAATTGTAGCCCTCGTTCAACACAATGAACTCCACGGGCACTCTGATTTTTATATTCATACATGCGTGTGGTATGTTTTGTATATTTTAAAGAAAGACTATTTATGTATTAACTGAATTACAGTTAATACATAAGTATGCGTATAATAATCACAGAGATCAGTGACAAATAATTGTTACGAAAGATCGATCTTTACAAAAAAAGATTATAAATTTGATATTAACGAACCTCCATTCATTAATTTTAATTCTAAGATTTTAAACTATTTTATCTATATGATAAAATAAACATTGTAATTCTTAGCTGTATTTTGAAATTTCAGATGTAAATATTGAAATTTATATGAGCTTTTTGAAATATTGATGTTAATTTGCGGTTTTCACTATCTACTACTATTTTCTAATTTCTGACATAGGAAAAATTATTTTAGCTGTCAAAATATTCGAATTCGGGATTTTGATAAATCTCAACATTTCAGATCTCTCTGACTCCGAAGAAATATTTTAGGAATTATGTATTTCTGTCTGTCCCCTAATATGATAGCTAAAAAACATTTTGAACAAAACTTATGAAATTTGGTATTTGATATTTACACCAAATTTGCAGATTTCTATCACAATTTGAATGAAGTCCATGCTGAGGAAATCTATTTATCTAGCTGCTCGAGAACTAGCGAACAGATAAACTACAAAGCGTAAAGAGCTAGATAGTTAAACTTATAAACATGTTTAGCATTTATAATGAAGTGTCAAAAATGAGATCAAATATGTCAATATGTTGACTATCAGATAATTAGATACAATTAACAATGTGCGATTTAGTACTCTTTAAAATATTTTTAAAATATTAACATAAAGAAATATATTTTTAAAATTTTAGTTGAATGTGTTTATAAAATGTGAATGTACACTGGTGTGCAAAGCTTAAGCAACGGGTATGTTTTTTGCCATAACTTCAAGAGAAATCATCTGAGAGACATGAAATTTAGAAATGAGATACAGCATTTGGTTCTGAAAGAATGACGAAAGCATAGTTACGCAGAAATGAATACAATGCATACAGTATGGAATCAAACAAAAAAAGGCTTTATTGAATTCATGGTATCGTTACACATGATTGTCTGTCCAAGAGGAAGTACAGCAAGCAGATGTTCCTTAGTATGGGATATGCCCTCCCCTTACTGCAATGGTTGCTTCGCACTGTCTCCCCATACTCAGCACCAGATTGTCCAATAGTTCTTGAGGTAAGAGTGCCCATTTCTCAATCAGCATCTGTTTAAGTTGTCGGGTGTTCCCAGGAGGATGCAATCGTGCCGCAAGGCGTCTCCCCAAAGCATCCAAGCCAATCCATTCGAGTGATATCTTCACTTTCCAGGAGCTCCTCAACAGCATGAGTCCTGTGTGGCCGTGCATTGTCATCCATAAAAACGAAGTCTGATCCAATGGCACCTTGGAACAGACGCACGTGGGGAAGGATCACTTCCTGCCAATAGCGATCTCCAGTCACAGAACCTCTGTCGAAAACGTGGAGCTCAGTCCGCCCGTTCATCATAATGCCTCCCCAGACGACAACTTCAGGACTACCGAAACGGTCTCTTTCCGTGATGTTACTGGGATGAAGTCGTGTCCCGACCTCTTTCCAAATCAACTGGCGTTGTGAATCGCTTGTGGCACTAAAACGACTCTCATCTGTAAAGAGGACACGACTCCATTGATGAGATGTCCAGTTTTTGTGCTCCCTGCACCACTCTAAATGGTGCCGCTGGTGGGAAACTGTGAAAAGGATGCAGCGTTCAGGACGGCGGGCGAATAGGCAACCTTTGTGAAAGCGTCTGGACACAGTAAAACGCGACACTTGTCGCCCCGTTCCTGCACACAGTTGCTGAGCAATGGCGCTTGCTGACTGGTTTCGGGTTCTTTTCGCCTGCAGGACGATATGTCGGTCATCCACTGCAGTGTTTTCCTGGGTCGGCCACCACCAACCTTTCTCACAGCTGTACCTGTGGTTTGGAAGGCTTTCCAAGCCCGCGAAACGACACTTTTGTTGATTCCGAACTCTTCAGCTACACTGGTCACACTACGCACCTTCTCCAGCTTTCCGATCATTCTTCCACGTGTGAAATCGTCCAGGTGATTTCTGCTAGTCATATTTCACGAATTAACTCACGTGCACTTGCAGCGAATGTCTTTAATTGCGTCTCCGCCCTTCCTTTTATTGTAGTGTTGAGCTGCGCGCGCCTTCCGCACGTGTTTTGCGTACGCTCACGTCGCCTGTGACGTTTTATTCCTGATATTTGCATACGCATGACCTTTCTCTTGAATTACGTATTCATTGTACTGATCGCAAGAACTCCCTTTCTGCAATTTCATGGGTATCTGCTTAAAATTAGCATTGTTGCTTAAGTTTCGCACACCAGTGTATTTATTCATAAGCAAATTTTTAGAAATAAAAAACATCTTTTTTGTAAAACTATGACTCAAATTACAGTATTTATATATATTTTTATTTAACTTGACGTATTTCAGATTTGGAACGACGCTATTGAATTATCTTAATCAGTATTCCATGCACTTCCTGAGATTCTAGTGAAATCCATTTTTTACTATATTAATAAGAATATATATATATGGAAATATCAAAAAATTACCATGATATTTCAGAAATTAGTTGTCAATTATAATCTATGAATATTAATGAACTTTTATTTTGATTTCGTACTCGTGGCGCCATCTTCCAATGAACTTAGAGAAAGTTCATTTCACAATTCCATAAAATTTATAACAATGGATTCTAAATAACAAAAACTAAACCTAAGTAACTTAAGTAATAATATAAAAAGAATTATACTTTTAATATTTATAATAAAAATGATTTTTTAAATTTTATGACTAATTATATTTTTTGCACATTTTTTTTATTATATATATATTTTTTTATTTCAGAGTAAATTTGTTTTACATGTGAAGCAAATGCTCTCAATTAATACATGCATTGATATTAATTTATACATGTTTCTTTGAAACATTTACTCTTATTTATTTTCAGCTGTACTTTAATACTGCTTATTAGCATATCAAATTTGATTAATATATTAACAAGCAAATCTGTAATAGCTTCACAAGTTTTAATATTCAGTTTCCTGCAGATTCAATTTGTTTGATGAATTCTAATCATATTTTGAGGGATTATTTCACTATTATAAATTATTAATCTAAATGCAATGAATTTTCCTCCAAATAAATCGCTGAGTTTACCAAATAATTTGAATACATTATGCTATAACTGGGGACAGCGAATGACTCATTAGTCAAAATTAGATTTCCATGAGTCAGCCTCGAAAATGCATGCTCTATATTGTGATTTTGATTTGGCGTTATAGTGTCAAAAGGAATGTGTTGAATTTTCCGTTATCATGTGTAAATTATATATGGGTCTAGGGAAGAATGATATTATGGATAATTATTAAATATATCATAATTTTAAAAACTTTTACCTCCATACATAAATTCAAATAATTATATTAAAATTTATCTGAAATGGTGCCTGCTATCCATTTTCCTTCCCTACATATCCAAGGAAAGATATTTTCGGATATGATGCAAAATATTAAAAATTTAAATATTCACAATGAGAAATGTTTTAGTTTATTTGCTACATTATTTCCACAGTCTTTTATTGAGATTTTAATAATATTTCATTTAAATCTATTTGCTTCGTAGATTATCTAGGAGCGTTAGCATTATAGTCAATTTTTTACTCCATTTCAAGTGTGTTAGTGGCTTTAAACTTTTTGTGTTTACGTGTGCTTTATGGTGACATGCCTATTTTATATTTTCGGAAATTTTATATCAGTTAATGCAACAATTTACTTTACTTTAATTTAATTGCGTGGTTTCAGATTTTAGTAATTTCAGATTACAAAATTTCATAGTATTCAAAATAAAATATTATAAATTAACACTCTAAATATTTTGAAAAAAATCAAGAAAGAAAATTTTGAACTCTTAGAACAGTTATAAACTCATTTATTAATATATTTTAGTTTTAATAATGCCTCGTTTTCAAGCAATGCGGTTGCCTTTTGGAAACGAATCTCATAATATTGAATCGAAGCAGATGGTATTTGAACAATAACTTCCAACTTTATTCCATTTCAGAGGCAGAACGATTATCTCACATTTTAAGGTGTGATAACTTGCAGTGGAATGGCATACATTGCATAATTTAACGGACTGTGGACCATCAGATCCGCAAGACAGTGAACATTAAAATTATTTTTTACTAACATTATTTGATTAATCCTTTTTCATGCTTAAACTATGATGAAAACAGCAAAAGAAATTGGTAATTGGAATAGTATTGTAAAGGAAAATACAAATATTATCCAATATTCAACTATGCTGTGATTACCTTATTCAATGAGATACTCATGGGTTTCAAAAACTGAAGTGGAACAACATGTATCGCGTAATCGCATATTTTTCCATTTAGGTTTATTCTTTTGACAATATGCAAGAGAGTTTAAGGGAGACAACTCCAGTTGGAGTAAGTATATAGAATCTTGAAATTCCCAAATTCAATATCAAGTGGTGTCAAAGAATCGAAATTTAATTGGATTAATCAATTTAGTGGCATTTAAATTTTGAATATATAAAGTTTCTGCATAGGTTTTCTAAAGTACATACTCATTCACAGTTTCTAATTTTAGCGCATCAGAAAGTTTAAACATAATGAGAGAATTCCACCTTTACATGCAGGTATAAAGTCTATTTAAATAAAAATATATAAAAGTAAAACAGTGCTATGTAGTAATTGAAAAGTCTAAATTAAAACAGGTTTTAAAAGCAAAAGTTACGTTTTCAGATAGATTAGAATCATAAGAGCATACAAAACTATACAATCAATAAATAAAATGCGTCAATAGTTTTTAACAAAAGAAAAAAAAGGGCATGTCAGCTTTTTGATACGGATTCTTTCAAACTAAAATCATATTTTCCATTACATATGTGGAAAAGATATAAAATTTAATGTCATTTTCCACGCTTATAAAATCTTAGAGAAAAGTAAAACTATTTCATTTCCTTGACAGATTAGAATAAGTACAGGGTAAAACAAAAAAAAAAAAAAAACAAAAAAAAAACAAAAAAAAAAAACGGAAACTTTTTAACCAATAAAGCCAAGAGTGATGGAAGTAAAACATATTATTCACAGTAATCGAAACCTTAAAATTTGCCAGTGACGAAACATTATTCGAATGTATCATTTTTCAAAAATTACTTCCTTTAGATACCGTCCTCATGTACGAATCCATTCTGGAATTAAAAATTACTTCCTTTAAATACCGTCCTCATGTACGAATCCATTCTGGAAATAAAAATTACTTCCGTTAGGTACCGTCCTCACGTACGAATCCATTCTGGAGATCTGCTGTTGAACTTCATCATTAATCGCTGCAATATCTCAATTGGGATACTATGAATTCCATCCTGAATTATATGTTTTAACTCATCCAGAGTTCTTGGTCGAGTCGTGTACACTTTACTCTGACAACTGACAAACCGTGGGCTCCATAGGACATAATTGCGTACAGTTGCAATGTTCTGTGAGGTACTTCTTGGTGGTCTTCTTGGTTTCGTCTTTACGGCAGATCCAGTCTCTTCAAAATTATTAATCCTTCATCGGGAGTTTTAATGGGATGGCACCATGACGTTGTCAAAACGTCGTAACTTCCTCTGCGTAGCTTCCAAACTATAACTGTTTTATAAAACATCTTTATGACGAAGGCACGCTGTTTCCCGTTCCACTGAACCATGGTTACTAAAATGGATAAGTATTTACTTGCTCAAGGTCACTATCTCGCAGCGTTGCCAACTGCTCATGGCTGCCACTACGCATTTCGAAAATTCCCGTTTTTTAGTGTCACTTTGTATTTTAAAAAGTAATGTGGTAAGTATATCAAATAATAAGAAATCGAATCTACTGATTATATTCCTACAATAATAAATTGCTACATTACTGCCAAACATTACTCTTGTGTTATGGCTGAAGAGAAGCTTAAAAATAAAATTCAACTACCTTTTATAAAAGTATTGATTTAAAACCCTTTTTTCCAATTAATTTATACAAGGAGTATTCAAATAAAAATTTACGAAACGACACTGGGGGTATAAGGGAAGACTTTATTTCTAGTATAACCATATGCCTGAGCACGACGATCCCATTGATTAATGAACCGAAGGATTCCTTTTTCCCAGTATTCCTGTGGCGGTGACGAGACCCAGTCTTTCACAGCGTGCTTGAGTTCCAGTTGAAACTCTTCCCTTTCAGATATTTTATCAGAACCATTAATTCCGATGTGTACTTTGAGACACTCCGAAGACTAAACATTAGGGGGAAAACAAAAAAGTACAATAAAAAGTAGAACAAAACACCGGGGCTACTCACGGAGGGTAAGATTCTTCTCCATGACAACGCGCGTCCGCACGTCTCTTAGGTCACACACGCGAAACTGGCCAAGTTCAAGTGCGAGTAGCTCTACCACCCGCCTTACTGCCCGAACATGTCCTCCTGAGATTTTCATGTATTTGGTCCCCTGAAAAAACATCTGAAAGTGAAGCGCTTCAACTCGGACTTCGAACGCAAGGGACTGGGTCTCGTCACGGCCACAGGAATTCTAGGAACAAGGAATACTTCGGCTCGTTAATCAATGGAATCGTTGTGGTCAACCCTATGGCGAATAAACCCTTTGAATAAAGTCTTCATTTATACCCACAGTGTCGTTTCGTACCTTTTCATTTGAACACCCCTTAGATGTTCGCCATACAAATCATCTTTGTAAAATTCTTACTTCTCGAATTTAGATTCGCAGACAAACAACTCGCAAAATATCAATTTCTTTTTTGTCTCAATAACAGTCAGCTAAAATGAAAAGAAGAGATTCACTCTACAGAATCGCTTTGAGTGCAGTATCCAGTAGTCGAATCGCTGACAGCAGTCTGATCGAATCCGCTATTGTTTCTCCAATAGTCAAACAACAGTCCCATGGCCCATTTCGCTGTTAGAAAATGAGAAAACTGAAGATGAATTGGGTTCACTTCTTAAGAAAGGATAGCATTGGAGTGATCAAGTTTCATTATATTCCCAAGTGTCCCACTCTAATGATCTTGAAACAGAAAAGGTGCACTTTCTGGAATTATATAAAGAACAAAACACTATTCGACTATTTTTTCTAGTTCTATTTGTTTATTTTGCATCTTTTGTTTTTTCCTAGTTTCATTTCATCAAAGAAGATTGTTCTGAAAAATTTTGAATGGAAACTCTGTTTATAATCAAATTGTTGTGGTAATATTTGATATCTAGTTTCACAAAAGCATTTTATACATGATGACTGATGAATGATGAATGAAAGGTAAAAAATTCGAGAATATATTTGTAAGTATTGGCTAGAGTATTAGATCTTTATTAATTTCAGCTCACATATACATTGGGAATATGTCACTTTTATGAATAAAATGTATAACAAGGATAGGGCACGAGGTTGAAAATTGAGTTGGGGATGATATTTAGCATAACAGTAGTATACATTTAGAATGTCCATTCATGAAAATATTATTTCCAATTAATATTATTATAGCCAACTTCGAGAAAATCGTCCTCACACTTTCAGCATAGCTTATATCCTAATAAAGTGCCACCGTTGCCGAGCCCCGAAAGGTATAGTGGTTAAAGAGCTGACATAGCATTCACGAAAAAAAAGCAAAAAAAAAAAAAATATTTTTTTTTTTAGTTTTTTTTCCCTTATTTGTTTTCTTTTTAAATTACTTCAAAAGTTTACAAAAAAATTAATTAATATGTGGGTTTTTTTTGTATTTATATTTTGTATTTATATTTGACAAACTTATATTTTCATGAATGAACATTCTAAATGTCTACAACTATTATACTAAATATCATCTCGAACTCAATTTTCAACCTCAACCCCCCCCTTGTCAGATTGTCTAATACTTTACATTTGAAAGAGCAGATACTATTTCAAAAGATTTTATATATTGCATCTTGCTGTAAAATTGATTTTTGAGTAATTACTTTTCACTCTCATATAATTACTTTTCAAATCTTTTCCGTAAATCGAAGGTAATCATCCGAATATATTCTCCATATCAGCCGATGGAAAAAAATTATACAAAAATATTTTGTTTATAGGCAAACTTATATTTCATGTTCCTTTACTTTCTTCATTCGTGACATCTCATTCTTTATTTAGTTTTTCCTGAGAAAAAGGGATATGTAGATATCCAATTTTGTCCACCGGACCTTTCTTCTCTCCTTTTCCTGTCCCAACTGTCTTTATTATCAACTCTTGCGTTATAAACACGTTTGTCTGAAACACCAAAAATGTGATTATATTAGATGAATTCCATCTTTTTATCTAATGCAAAAACAGTTTGAAAAAAGTAAATTGAATTTTCGTAGGAAGTCTGTTATTCTCAAATGTTCGAATCCTATGAATACGACGAATGCATATGATTTGGCACATGTCCAATACTCCATGCTTCAGACGATTCTAAAGAAAGGTACTTTCATTCAGCTTTTTCAATGACGGGCTTCTTTTTCATTAAAAAGAAAATAGAAACTTTTCAAATTAAAAAAAATCTTGGAAAAAGGAGTAAAAAACATTAAAATATGTTGTCTTTGTCTTTCCATCATAAACATTTTTGGCCAAAAGTTATAAATGCAAGAACTGTTATGGAATGGAATGTGTATTTTCCCTCTTTTTCAGCTATTTGCAGTAAAAAAAATATGAGAAATATTGAATCAGGCTTATTATTGTGATATACGAAAAAGAAAGATCAAATCTATAAAACGTGTTTCATTTTTATTAACCCTTTAAAGGGCCATTTTTTTCAAGTCATATTATGTTAAAATATTTTTAGGCTTGAAATTAGAATAAGAAAAGAGATTCATTTAGCTTATTAGATAAATTTAATTTGGTTAATTAATAATTAAGTAACAAATCAAGACACATCATTTTGTCTGAGATAAAGAACTGAAGCATCTAAGTTTCTGACTTACTAAAAAAATTTGTCTGAACTTATGCCAACCTACATAATTTCATATAAAGATTGGTAAATTTGGTGGGAAGCATACTTCCCACAGCCCTAGAAAGGGTTAAAACAGTTTAGCATAAAAGAACAAAATAGTGATAAGTTATACGTTATGAACATGAGTATACATTACGAGTTATAAATAATTGTTACAAATTTTCAATCTTGCTTCTCAACACGGTTAGGGCAGTCACTGGAAAGACAGTTTTAGTTCAGCTTTCTTGGATGCTGATCGGGTGCCGAATCAGTGACTATAAAGCTTCGCGACAAACTTGGCAACCATTTGGAGACTTGGCGACGAATTGAATGACTTTGGGGACAGAAATAGATAACACTGGATTTTTCAGAATTTTGGCGATAAAACCAATAAAAAGAGAAATATGCATGATTGTTCCAGAATCTTCTCTGCCCGGCTCCGGGAACTATAAATGGCCAGCAGTCTAAGATGAAGACAATCATGGAAAGAGTAACCGGAAGGTTTAGAGTCGCATAGCAAGTCAACGGAGGAATTACTTGGATCATCCAGAGAAGCCCACGCGTTTAGTGGAGCTCAAACGATTGATGAATAGAGCTATGTGCCGAATCCTGGTGTTTATTATAAAAGGAGTATCGAGTCATGTGTGGTGTAGCCAGTCCTGTCGTTGAGAGTCAGCAGTTGGATACAGCTAAAATGAGGAGACAGAGGAGAATTGCAGGTGGTTGGAGAGACTGTATAGTGTAGCTACGTCCTTCCGTCCTTCTGCTGAATTCTGCCAGACTGCTTTGAGTGCTGTGGTTTTTATTACTACCAATTACTACTTCTGGGCCTTTGTATATTGCGCGTGTTCGTTTCGGCTGTGCATTTGTTATCTGCGTATTGTCTACGTGTTAATAAAAGTCATCGTTTATTACTGAGGTCTGTTGATTGTGTTTATTCATCGACTAACGAATCATAAAAATATTCGATAAGTTTCAGATGATTAGTAATGATTTAAACTTTTAATCTAATTTACATTTACCAATAGTTTTTCGTAACGGAAGAAAAAATCTTTTAATAATTAAAATAAATATGTATGCTTGCATCATATTTTTTTCGGCAATGTTTGTATAGGGTTCACATTATTAATATTAATCTTTATGGAGTTCCATACATATAAAGAAATCCTCAATCTGTAATGTTTCTTCTTTATGTCACGAAATTCGGCAGTTTCTTAATGAAAACATTCGAATGACTTGTCACCAAAGGGAGAATCGATCAACATTTCGACAAAATACTACTGTCATATTGATTTATGAAGACAAATCATGTTGAATATTTTAATCATTATTGTCAACATCTCTTTGAAGTCTTAAAATAGTTCACTCATTTAACATGCAAAAAATTTCCAGAATAGTTACAGTTTTGATGGAAAATGCTGTTTTTGTTTAGTTATATTAACGTCCCGTTTTAAAGCAACATAAGGGTTATTTTGGAACGAAACTAGTAATTTTAAATTCAGATGACGAGGACAACAACTGAGCTGGCAAGCACTCTCCCAAATTCTACACCACACCACACCAGCGGGAGAGCATTTGGCCCCAATGGATTTAACGTGCATCAGATCTACTTACTAGACGGTTTTTCCGTAGAATCGGGTCCCGAACCAGAAACCCTCCTGCCCCGAAGCCGAGACCTTACTACCAGGCCACCAAGACCCAAATACTGTCCTTGAATCTGCAAAGTGTCAAAATTATTTAAACCAAATAACTTTTTTAAAATTGCCAAGAGACAAAATTCTAGTATTCAAATATTCAAGCCCGACATCTTGTAGGCCATACCAGATGGAGAGATAATACATGGTGCATTTTATCAAAATATATTAAATAATTAAAATATTATAAGACAATTAGAACGAAAATGGCAACATATGGTGCAACTCCATACTTTAGAAAAACGGATAGTTTTTGCGTATTAAAAGATAGTTCATTTTCTCTTTGATCAGTATTGAAGCTATTCGAAATACATACCTCTCTTAGGCCTTCGGAGCACCATAAATGCTTAACACAGCCGAGTGGGATTTTAGTTTTCAGTTTTAGTTACATTAACGTCTCATTTTAAAGCAACTCTAGGACTATTTTGAGACGGGTCGCGAAATTTTGAACCGCGGTCAGATGACGACACTGAGACTGACACCTGAGTTGGCACCCCATTTCCAAACTTCCACACCTCATCAGCAGGAGGACGACAGCCGAGTGAGAAGAGAATGGTGAATGAAAAAGAAATAGTTTCTGGAGGAAGAGTTAATTTAACAGTTCATAAAAGTTCTTGAAGAGGATATCCCTTGCTAGTTTATGTATATTAAAGACAAATATATCCAGGAATAAGTACAGAAAGTATGAAAGGTGGCATTGTTTCTGTTCTCCAATGAAACAACTCCAAACCGATCTTCATTTCGTGACTTCATGAAAAATTTTTAGAATTATTTAACACCAAGATTAACAACTTCATGTCTTTTTATAAGTTTATTACTTGCGTCGTACTTCTTTATCATTTGTTTTTCTAGAAATATTGGCAATATTAATGAAGAACAAAATCACTATTTTCATCAGGAAATTAAGATAATGGAGGACGTATATTAAAACAGATGGTATATTTATCTGATGGCAAAGTACTTTTAAAATCTGCAGATTGTGTATATAATGTATGTTTGAAAGTATCGATCAAAAGAAGCTTCTGAAATGGAACAGAAAACGTGTCCTTTTATTTTTATTTGATTCATTTAATTTTTAATGAGCTATTATAGATATTTAAGAGTACTGCTGTGATATTTTAATGAAATAAAATGTTTTTAATACATATTTAGTAAAATATTGGTCCAATTTAACACTTTTACTCTAAAATTTTTTAATGAGTTTATGTAAATAATGCTTCCATCTTATCTTACAAACAAAACTATTGAAGAAGCTACAGTTATCAAATTTGTTTTCAACAAATTAGCAACATTTTGTGTTTAGGTTTATTTCTATTCATCCTGCTTTTATTTTGTTTATTTTCTTAAATAGAATTACCGAGGTTTTACAGAATCCTTTCTAGAAACTAAAATACAATTTTGCTCTCTTAAAAATCGTACAAGAACAACCAACAACACGTTATGCATATTTAAATGCCCACCAATTCATTGGAGGAATCAGCGTGAAGGCTATTACTAGTTTATTTACATAGCATATTATATCCCAAACCAGGTACCAATGGTATTTGTTTCCCGGATGAATATTATCTGTTGACTTTACGAGCATGTAAACATGCATTTCCCTTAATTAGCGAACAATACGAGAAACTACGATGCAACTTAAGTAATTAGCGTGGGCGTTCTTTGAAATATCTCGTCTACTTTTACAATATGTCATTGTTTATGCTTGTCTTGCAATTTTCCATATAGAAAATTGAATACCCATTTTAAACCATCAACGCTTGACCGGTTGGAACGTAAATTTGATATAGATTTTCAATTTCAATGTAAGTAATCTTATTTATCTACTTCGGATACACATATATTGACTATTTATCCGTTGCTTGATATAGTCTAAAGTTATAGACCAATTCCAGTGTTGTTATAAACGCATTTTATCAAAATATTTTCTGAAACTATTTCATAAAATTCAGAACTTTTCTTTTTTTTTCCTTCAAAATAAGTTTCATTTCATTGAATAAGTATATGTTATCATTTCATTCAATAATAATATAGTGCTTTCTGAATATTTTTTCTAGGTATGTATTTACTTTCTCGTATACGTAATATAGAGAAAGTATAATGATCGTCAAAAACTCCAAACTCGAGATTTTGAGGAATCTCCACTTTGTAGACATCCCTGAATTCGAAAAAACCTATTTTTGGAAACTGTCCGCCTCTCTGGTTGTCTGTGACGAAGATAACTCAAAAACGCTTTGAACAAGACAGTGCAAATTCAGTATATAGTTTTTGCACCAAATTTGCCGATTTCTGTCACATTTTGAGCTAAATTTCTTCAAAGCAAGTGAATCATCTGTTTTAATACATGTTACCACGATAATTATAAAACAAAAAGAGCTAGATGAATAAAATTTGGTAACACAGGTTTAACATCTGTACTGCAGATACTTATAAAATTTTGAACCTATTTCAACAAGTGGTTGAGCATTTGTCGGTTGGTACTTTCAGAAGCATATAAACTCGATAACAAAAAAATGCAATGACTTAAATATATCAATTTTGGTACTTGATTTTGCCATGACAAGTAGAGCTCTGTGTCAATATTTGGTTTGAATCTATTGGTGAAAACATGTCATAAATTCAAATTTAATTTTCGAATACTATTAACTGCATGCCAGAGATTAATCGCCAAAAAAATTGTTAAAGACCCCATCATCAGTAAGGAGTTTAGTTATATTAACGTCCCATTTTAAAGCAACACTAGGGCTATTTTGGGACGACCCTCGTAATTTTGAACCGCGGTCAGATGATGAAGACGACATCAGAGCTGGCACCCTCTTCTCCGCACCACGCCACACCGGGGTGCTGACGTTTGGCAACAGACCCCCTTACAGGACGGTTATTCGGTGGAATCGGGTCTCAAACCTGAAACCCTACAACTCACGAACCAGGACGTTACCACCAGGCCACCGCGGCCCTCGTCATCAGTAAAAGATGCTAATTTCACTCCTAAGATTGATATTTCGTAATTAATGTACGCCAATGCTGTTCAAGATGTTCTCTATGATAACACCTTTATTAGAGAGTATGATAGAATTTTTTGGGAATATTAATCACTCTGATTTTTTAAAGGATTCAATCGACTTTCAATAGCATCCACAAACAATAATTCGAGTCTAGAAATATTAAAAATAAAGTCACATGGGATCCTGTTTGGGAAAAAAAATGTTTTAATTGATTATATGGTTCAAAATTAACTCTAACATGCAACTTTACTTGATATAATTGCTTTTAATGAATCAGGAGTTTAATGAAGGAAGTGTTTTGCAAACGCATCATAATATTTAAATAAAATTCTTTACTGCCTCTTTTCTCCATTTTGAACAAATTGCCAATTCATTCCAAAAAAAGAACCTAAGAACATAGGAAGCGTTGAAGGAATTTTTTTTTTAAATATTCAAGCAATTCCTTTCTATTTCGGCTTTTTTTTTTTTTTTTGAAGTTTGCTGGGTTGTTCACACAACGTAATATACATCCAGGTATGATGTATTTCTTAAATGTAATGTTGAAATTAGATCGTCAGAGCATCGCTTCAATCCCTTTTTTCGCATTCCTCTTTTTGAATTTAGTTTATTTTAGTTAATTGAACGTCCCGTTTTAAAGCAACACTAGAGCTAATTTGGGGAGGATCTCTAACTTTGAACCATGGTCAGATGAAGAAAACAAAACCTGAGCGGGTATCCCCTTATCCAAACACCACAACATTGCGGGGATGTTTGGCCCCGATGGGTTTTACATGCACCAAACCCGCTTATACGGCGGTTCTTCGGTAGAATCAGGTCTCGAGTAGCCTAGAACCATAGGGTCCCAAAGACGAGACGTTACCGCTAGGCCTCTACTCATGTATTTTGAAGAAAATCCAATACTTTCGGAACAAGCTGTGTGGCAACACTTCTTATGTTCAAAATATTAACTAGAACTGTCTAAACAATTTTAATTGGCTAAATGGCCGTGATGAAGCTTTCTCGTGATTGCAGGAAGATTTTATTTCGCAGCACCTTCCTTTTTATTGATGGTTTGTTCTGTCAAAGACCTTAAGTGAGTGTCCAGATATGTCTTCCATATTTTCTTGTCAAAGACGTTAAGCAATCTTCTGGGACAAATATGTCTTCCATAGTTTCCTGTAAAATACTTCCTAGATCAGGTATGTTTTCCACAGTTTCTAAGTTCTCTTTGTTTTCTCAGCACAAAGAATATGTTTGTGTGATTGAAAGAATTTATTGCGCGAAAATTCTTTCTAAATTTTATAAAAATTCAATACACATAAAGATATTGAAATTCAAAATTCCAAGCAAGCCATTTGTTCAGTATGTTTATTCATTCTGAAAATCGCATCGACAACTAAGGTCAGTAAGAAAGACATGACGTATAAACAAATTGTAATTGATATCATGATCAAAAGCCTCATCATAATTAGTCATACTATGAAAAATTTAAAGAAAAAATAATTTGCATATCTTTATGTGGTAATTTTAAATTAATAATTTTAATGGTAATTAAAATTTTATGTTTAATTGGGTTTTTCTTATCCTCAGTTATTATAAATTCTGAGAAATTTTTTTGATAATACCGCAATGAAATTCACATATATAGAATGCCAAGTATATGAAATCATACACTCATTTGCACGAACAGGCAGATTGAAAGACGATCTTTGCTGGATTTATCTTAAAACGTAATACATATTTATGATTCCAATAAAAATATATATGAGAAAATTATTTACTTTAATCTTTCGTAATTTTTAGTTCACAAGCCCTTGACAGATTGAAGAATTTCGGAATAAAGGGTTTTAAACAAAATTTGACATAAATCTATTATTTTGTAATAAAGATATCATACCAAATTTAATTAATCTAGTGTGCTGAGTTTTTTAGTTTTTTTAGATCTAAAATTCCTTAAATCCCCAAAGGCATTTTGCGAACAGGATATTTCTTCTTTAAACCACTTTATTTTATCTGATGAATCTAAGTAATCTAATCTAATCTAAATCTAAGTGATTTAACTAACCAATACTTGATAACTTGAAAAATGTTAATATTGATAACTTATTTAAGATAGCTTTCAAAAATTCAGTATGTATGATTTTTTAAAGTTTTTTTTTTCTTTTTTCAATTTTTCTAATTTAAATAAATGAATGAATTACTTTAAATAAACGAATGATGGACAATGGTATGGGGTTATTTTCTGATATCCAATATATTCCTACAAAACTGAAGTATTCTTTAGATATTTCGGTTATACTGATCATTCAGATGGAGTAATCACTTTGACTTGGACCCATATGATCAGCACTTGCAGCTTTCAATGTATTATTTACTTATTCTTTAATTATTTTTAGTTATGATAAAAGATTTATTAACCATCAGTCACTTGCGGGATATCTCCTGGGTATATTTTACTCTTTTCCTTGAAAGAAATTGGCAATGATTTTGTTATATTTTATCAATCTCCACAGAAATCCTCAAACATCCATTGTCCATAGGTATTAACGGAAACGTAAAATGCAAGGATCAAAGCACAGTTTATTTTCTCATGTTTAAATTTTTTGTGATATAATTTAATTTGTATATCAGTAAAATAAAGTGATTTACCGGCATATCAATTACTCCTTTTATATCGCATAATTAATGCTAGAAATCATTTATTTCCTGATCGTCTCAGGAAGGTTCAATATTTGCAATAAGATCTCTTTCACCTCGAAAAATTTCAAAAAAACATCTCGAGGCATATATGCATAAAAATTAAATAATTGCAAAAATCAATGCGTTTTTAGTATTTAACTATAAAATGTAAAACCATAGCAAATAAAAAAACACGCGTAGAGGAAGTTCCTTGCTTTAAATATAAGTATTATTATAATGGCTAGAGAAAAGGTCAAATAATAATTGAATGTGTAATCTATGATTTGATGTAGTTCATACTTTTAAGCAAGTTAAACATATTAGTTTTATTATGCTTAAGATCATAAATTCGAACTTTGGATCTCTAAACATCAGTTGCAATTCTTACAGCTGATTATTACAACGACTAATGAACGATTGGTAAAGATTATTACAACGA
>JAPMOR010064776.1:108798-143211 GCA_026543865.1 Argiope aurantia | reverse complement strand
GATTGGTAAGGATTATTACGACTACTGAACGATTGGTAAGGATTATTGCATCGACTGATGAAAGGTCAAACAATAATTGAATATATAAGGTATGACTTGATGTAATTCATTATTTTAAATAATTTAAACATATGTGCAGTACTCTTCTTAAGATCATAAATTCGATCCTTGGATCTCTAAACAACAGCTGTAATTTTTACAAGAACCCTCGGTATATTCATGCCTCTCTTTAAATTACATCAGAGCATCTAAGAGAAAATTGCTTTGCTAGATCTTCGCTTTCTCTTTTTGAACTTAGTGTCGATAAAACTGCTTTGAAAGGATCAACAGGAATACGTTACGAAACATTGAAAAACAATAGGATGACATGTTTGTTCACTTATCTGGAAACATAGCTGATGGGAGCAGTTTCTCTCCAGTGTTTTCTGTGAAATGCTATATTTAAGGCAGAATGTAAAAACATATATTTTTTTTATTTATATAATCTGAGATGTGAATGTTTTAAATGGGTAGCCTTTCAGAGATAAAAAATTATAAAACTACATAATTATTTGTTTATATCCACTTAAATTTTTTATGGATATGCATTTCAAATCGATTTTATTTCTTTGCTTCATTTATTTTCGACTTTTTTTTTAGAGTTATTAAAATTTAAAAATATTATGTAAAATGCAAAAAAACACATTTTTATTCAAGATATTGGGATCGAACAAAAATACACAATCGTGAGCCGTTAGTAGAAATATACCAATTAAATTTTAATCTCATTTATGATATATTTTTAATGCCATATTTGTTCAATGCTTACTAATTTACACTAAATATAATAAGAAAGCAATTTAATTTATTATTGTTTTCATTTTTATTATGTTTAATGTTGTTTTCATTTTTTCAAAGTTTTATGGTTTCCTTTCGTTCCTATATTTCCATTTAACAGTTTTCTCCTATTAAGTAAATAAAATTTTAATTTTATTTTTGGTCAATATTTTTAATGAAATAATCTTTGAATTTTTTATAAAATAATGGCCCAATTTTTTCCATAAAATAAAATTCATCGATCACCTTAAGGAATCTCATTCCTTAACCTGAAATTTCGGCAAAATTTCTGGATACTGAAAATTAAGGCAAAAAAAATTCTTTTGATGGAATCCGAAAACGGTGACTTCTATACTTGATAAACATCTTTCAAAACCAGATGATTGGCAAAATATTCTTGTCAGTACTGGGACAGTACTAATGTTAGCAAGACTTATTATTTATTTATTTGGATGAAAGTAAATCGAGTAAATGATTTGTACCCATCAACTCGGAGGGAAATAATACAGATAAGTTATTTACTTTTAATAATTTAGGATTTTGACATGGTAATAATCGTTTGCGGATCGTTTTAAAGAGCCTTTAATTTTCTAAGCTTTAGTGATCTTTTTCTCAATAGTCTTTATATGAATGTTGAACTTTTAATCCTAGTTGTTTATATATTAATAATAGTACTGAAAAATCCATAACTTTACTTGATCTATGTATATTCAATTTTATAAGTAACATTTGAAAGGGCTATAAACAAATGCAAGTATGGATCAAAAGATTCAATGTGACCTTTTATGCGACTTTTAGATACGATCATAGAAGTGTTAATGAATCTAATAAATAAAGTCTATCCAAAAGAAATTCCAAGTTTTAATATTTCAAGATATTTATTTTAAATACTAATATTCAATGATCAGGGAACTCAATTTTGTATTATTCACTACAAGTAAAATCTGATAATATATCCTAAAATCAAATTGGCGTAAATATCCTTTTATACTTTGAGACTTCGATCAAGACGACTGTAAATTTAATTTACTTGTATTTTCGACAGTAATTGTGAATGATGTTAGGATTAATTTTAGCAATTTGAATACTAATATAAAATGAAATGTTATTGACAATTACAGTTCATATCAATGCTCTGACGCTTAAAAATGCATCAATATTCAATTTAAAAGTACTTAGTATCCAAATGCTTTTCTTTCACAAAAAAAAACTGCCATGTTGTGTCTGAAAAGCTAATTAAATAACCATCTTGTATAAATTTGCATTCTAAATGAGTTCCCAAGTGCATATTTTTTAATCATTTTTGCTTTGCATGTTTTTACTTTCAATGCAATTTACCAAATACATATTTTTACTTTCAATGTAATGTATTTTAAGCAATTCTTTAATTTGTTTCATAAAAAAATATATTTTATATAATGCTAATATATTTCTTTAAATTTGAAAGATGAGTTAAGAGGTATCAATCCAAAATTATGGTTTTCTTAAGTAAACTCAAAATATTTATAAAGCAAGTAATTTACATGTGTGTATAGATAAAAATATAATTTGTCTCTTAATTAAACGAATTCCAACGTATATTAACCCTTTAAAGGGCCATTTTTTCTAGTCATATTATGTTAAAATATTTTTCGGCTTGAAATTAGAATAAGAAAAAGGATTCATTTAGCTTATTAGATACATTTAATTTGATTAATTAACAAGGATAATTAATATTTAAGTAACAAATCAAGGCACATCATTTTGTGTAAGATAAAGAGCTGAAGCCTCTAAGTTTCTGTCTTTCTAATAAAAAATTGTCAGAACTGATGCCAACCTACATAAATTCATACAAAGATTGATAAATTTGATGGGCAACATACTTCCCACGACCCTAGAAAGGGTTAAAATTATAATACATATGATGTCCACTTTAATCATTGACTCTAAAATCAACAGCTAATGTCTAAACCGTTATGATAAGCATATATTTCTACTCTTAAAGTAATTTTTAAAAGTTGTAAAGATTTATATTTTTCGGTGTTTGATTTGATAAATCAGCTGGTATGGTCTCCCAAAACCTTTCTCGCATAGATTCTAATAAATTTGTCATGTCAGAAAACGTCTTACATGGCACTGGCATACAATTACGAAATATTTTTTGGCGTGAATTTAGCGTTTGAATATATCGTATCATCTTTGGTGAGTTATTTGGCGATTAATCCTTGGCATGATAATAGTACTCAAAAATCGAATTTCTATTTCAGGCAAGTTTTTCTTAACCGATCCAAATTTAAAAAATATGTACAGAACTGGACTCATAGTCACAAAATCCTATATCAAATTTAATATATTTAAGTTATTCCGTTTTTGATTTATTACGCTTGCATGCTTCTGAAAGTTCTAACTTGCAGAATGTTAACCCCTTTTTGGATTCGGCTCTAACTTTGAAAGGTGGCTGCATTACAGATGTCAAATCTGTGTACCGAATTTTACATACCTAGATAACTTTATTTTTTAATGACCATATCAACTATTATTCAAACAGCTGGATATACAGGCTTCTCCTGTGCGGATTTTACAGAAAATTTGATAGATATCTGCAAATTTGGTTTAAATACAGTATACCAAATTTCAGGTGTATAAATCGAAGCGTTTTTGAGTTATCTTTATCACATTCAGCCAGACAGAAGTACATTCTCCAAAAATGTGTTTTTTAAGCTCAGGGAGGTTAAAACGTGGAGATTTGTTAAGATTTCGAGTTAGAATAGGTCCTAAGATTACTACATTTTTCTCTGTACTACATATACCAGAAAGTAAAACTACTAAGCCTATATTTTTGTTCGTAGTACTGGTTCTATTAGCCATTCTTTTATGTAACATAATTTGTCAGTCACATTTTTAATAACAAAATTATATCTTCTGATAAGAAAAGTATCAGAATTGTAAAATTTGAACATTACTATATTTTTTAGTATTAGTGTGTGTGTGTGTGTTTTTAAATTTATGAAACCTTATCAGAAATTTATACGAAAGCTTTTATTTCCCATTCAATGTTCATTTTTATTGATTTCAGTTATAACATCGACTTCATAAAAAGAGAGAAACTTGAAAAACTGAACATTTAAAAAGTATTGACATATTTCGGTTTCAAGGAAAGTTAGGATATGTTGATGGTTTCCTGGAGAGAAGTACTAGAATGCCGAGAAAGAAAATAAAGTTATTTGCTCATAGTTGTGCATTTTCTAAAAGAATGACATATTTCTAGGGAATGAAAAGGAATATTTGGATACGCTGACAATTTATGTTGTATGTTAAGGAAATTATGGTTTAATATTTATGTAGATGAATACAAATGTCGTTTTCTGGATTCTCGACATCTTTATTTCAAATGTGTTTATAGAATGGTTTAGCGCATGTAAACTACGGAATTTATACTCTTCAGGTGAATATTAGGAAGGTTGTGATGTGGAAAAATTGTAGTGTATTTTCTATGCTACCTTTGTGTTAATATACGAATTGTCGCTTAAATTGTCACTCATTAAAAATACTAACAATGTAGAGAATATTTCACCATTTCTGGAATCCAAGCAACATTCATGAGGGTAAATGGATTAACACATTAATAACATTTATAATGATACGATCGACGCCCAAAATGTTTAATTCTATCAAGTTTTTTTCTCTGAAAAATGCTATTTGGACAACCGAAAATTATTTTAATCTAGATAGAAATCTTATTTTTCCAAACTGTCATTATTGGAACGGTAAACATCCATTCTTTTCAAAAGAGGTCTGTGTCAGAGACAATTTTCTACAAATTTGTAGAGTGACATTCTTAAAAACTGTTTGGTTGGCTCCATTTTGTACATCAGTATGCTGAATGGTGACGGTTATATTCAATTAATTTTGAGTGGAGTTATTTCTGAATTAAAAGATGAATTGGCTTTGGTAATATGCCTTCTATATATCTTTGCCAACAATTAAAAAAAAACTGTCTAAGTCATAGCAGTTTCTCAAACACATTTGGATAAATTCGAAATAATTTACAGATTTGAAACGTTCAGGGTGCTTTAGATTCAATACTTTATATCTAGATATTGGTGTTCGATGGAACAGACCTTTAGGCTAATGAATTTTGCAGAATTATGCTTTGAATACTGGGAATTTCCAATTTGATTAGATTTTCATAAAGTTTAGTTAGGATTTTAATCAATTTAAAATTATCGGAAGTATGGCATTTTTGTCTATAGCTTTTAGAAATGAAACACTCAAATATTTTTTTACAAATCTCAAAATTAAAAAATATATATATATTAAAGAAAATATATCTCGTTATGCAGTTTCTTCCAGAATATTTTTTAGAATTTTTTTATATATTTTTATGCAATCATTGCAATATTTTTGCAATAAAATTAAAACTTTCAGCGTCTCACCAATTTAATCTCGTATTTTGTTTTCAGCTTTAAATTTATTTTTTTCCTTTTAAAAAAAACATTCTTTAACAATGTCTTTATGAATATTTACTTTCTTATTTTAAATCGTCAAATATTTTATGGTATGTATAGACAAAACCGTCAAAGATATTGTCAAAGTTCCAAGAGTAATAAGATAAATAAACTTAAAGATTACGCTGAGGATTCTTCAGTTTTGTATAAAAGGTTTCAATCCACTTATCATACAGTTAAATGCGCTCATATAATACCTGGTAACCACAATGATTACTCCGCCCATCATAATCAATGTATTTGGATTGATACTAATTGATCAGACCGCGGAAACTGAGTCCTGAGGGCCATTAACGGCCACGGTACAACCCTTCACGTAGGAAGCACATCCCGTCATCGATTGGAAGTTGCCTATCCCTTTTATTTTTGCACCCACCAGGGTGGCGCGAACTAACCATCATAAAGGAAACTTCTCATCCTTATTCCTGAAGTGCCCCTGGTGGAGGTCATACAATACAAGTAACCTTAAACCATCTACTCCAACCCATCCCAAAGCACATGGAAAAAATCTGAATGACCAGCAATACTGACGGTAATCGTGGTTGAGTCCTAAGTGCCATCACCGGCCACGGTACAACCCTTCCCGTGGCAAGAACATCCCGTCATCGACGGAAGGAGCCGACCTCCATCTATTTCTGTAACTTCCGTAATGGCAAGAACAAACCACTCAACCAGAAACTTCACATCCTCATTTACAAGATGGACCTCAGTGGGAGATACAAGTAAAAAAAACCATATAATTTTAATTTTGGTGTCAATCTAATAAAAATAATAAAGTGAAAGTACTGCGTTAGACCGTGAACATTAAATGACAAAGACGCGTAGAAAAACGCAAATGTGGCATTTGATTTGATTCTATTAGGAAGATTCATGTACACAATAAATAGAGTAGATATCAAGGTACTAAAAATATATCATTAACGATTATCGTAATTTGATGATTCAAGACTCTTCATTTAAGGAATCAATGGTTCCAAGTTACGAGTAAAAACTTCTATTGATATTAAACAAAACCAATTTCCCCATCAATCAATTTGATCGCCAAAAGTTGCCAGTATATAACAAATAAGGAAAGCCCGAGTTCATTTCTTTCAGAATCTATTTAATTGTCATTCATGGCGTCATGTATTTATCAACCAACAAATCAAATAAATGGCAACATTGCAATCAATTCGATTTTGTTATTGCATCAGTCTCTCTTATTAACTTCCACTTGTCGCGATTTAATTATGTGCATTCCTTCAGACTCGCTTCATTTATCTTCAAAGGCGCAGGGATTTTTTTCCCTCTCAGCTCCATTCTAGAGCAGAGTCAACATTGGATAAGAAAGTAACCAATGAGAGAACAAAATAACAGGAAAAAAAAGGACATCAAGGAAGGTAATATCTAATTAGAAAGAAGGAAAAACAATCTATATTTCGTAACTTATTGCTTTTGGATGGCAAACGGATCAACCATTTTTGATCATATATACTTCTTTTCATCCATTTTCAATTCATTGTAACTTATATAATCTTTCAACAAATGCTGTTACTTTAAACACTCAAAAAGATAGTTTCAGTTGAAAACTTAATTTGGAAAAAAAACTCATTTAAGAAATCTACTGGATGCATTAAAATTCTACAAATATAGCGAAATAAATTATATATTTTAAATGAAATATTCTTTATTGGTGTATGTTTATTATAGTATTGATAACTTATAATATAAATCCTTAATAATAAAAACGCAAAAATATTACTTTTTAAATCCAGTCGATTTAAAAATTATTATATTGATGTGTAAGGGGAGATGTATGCTTCCTGACATTCCACTAAATTGCAGAAGAGTCAGAAAAAAATATCTTTTCAGAATTTAACCCAAGTACTAAGCAAATAAACTTGCTGTTTATAATTGTTTGTACAACAGTTTGTTTTAAATATTTAGTAAGCAAATAAACATTGTTTATAATCATTCGTACAGTAATTTGCCTCGAAATATTTACGAAGCAAATAAACATATTGTTTATAATCGCTCGTATGTTAATTTGTTTCTTAATATTTCGATAAAAAAACATATTGCTTATAATAGTTCGTACAATAGTTTATTTCTAAATATTTAGTTAGCAAATAAACATATTGCTTATAATCGTTCGTATAATAGTTCAATTCTAAATATTTTTCTCTCACTAAAACGTTACTTTCACATTGTTAGCATTGGTTGGAATGTTAGAAAACATAATGCTGTTCCTTATTATTTCCCTTTTGATGTGCTGATTAACACATCACATAATAAATCCCCTGGCTGACACATATATGGCAGCATTGTTGATAGACTCTGGTGATCTCCGGACAGTACTAACCTTCAAACAGTACGTGTCAAAATTTTATGGCTTTCTGACCGTTAATTTAGAAGTTACAGTCCTTTTAATGGCAGCAGTTTTGTAATTTTCGAGACAATGGATAGAAAGGAATTTCGTGTGTTGATTAAACACTGTTTTTTGATGGGGAAAAATATTGTTGAAGCCAAACAGTGGCTTGATAACCATTGTGGGGACTCTGCACCAGAGAAATCAACTATTATTGACTGATATGTTGAATTCAAACGCGGTTGTACAAGCACCGATGATGCTGAACGCTCTGGTCGCCCCAAATCGGCAGTTGTTCCGGAAAACATAAATGTTCACAAAATAGTTTTAAAAGACCGCAAAATGAAGTTGCGTGAGATAGTTGACATTTTTAAAATATCAGAAGGTAGTGACTTTACAATTTTACATAAAATTTTAAACATGTACAAGTTGCTTTCGAAGTGGATGCTGCGTTTGCTCATACCGGACCAGAAACAACAACGCGTCGACGATTCAGAGCACTGTATGGAGTTGTTTAAGAGAAATTAAAAGGATTTCTTGGGGCGGCATGTGACAATAGAAGAAACATGGATCCACCACTACACGCCTGAATCAAAAAGATCGTCAACTGAGAGGACAGCAGCCTGTGGAAGTCGCCAAAGCGACCAAAAACTCAAAAGTCAGATGCCAAGATTATGGCATCTGTATTTTGGTACGCTCATGGAATTTTGTTTATTGACTATCTTGAGAAAGACAAAACTATCAATAGTGAATATCACGTGGCATTATTGGATCTATTGAGTGCAGAAATCAAAATATGAGCCCACGTGCAAAAGAAAAAGTGCTGTTTCACCAGCACAAGGTGCCGTCTCGCGTCGATGAAAATAATAGTCAAATTGTATTAATTAAGCTTTGAACTGCTTCTCCACCCACCTTACTCTCCAGATTTGGCCCCCGGCAACTACTGTCTTTTTGCAGACATGAAACAGATGCTCCAGAGAAAGAAATTAGGCCCCAATGAAGAATTGATTGCCGAAATTAGACCTATTTTTAGAGCAAAGACAAATCGTTTTATATAAAGGGCATCCATAAGTTAGAGGAGCTTTGGAATCAATGTATCATTTTTGAAGGAGAGTATGTTGATGAATAAAGTGGAATTTCTAAAAAAAAGTTTTTTTTAGTTAGATCGGAGACTTATTGAGTGATGTGTTAATATGCGAATTTAATCAGTTAAAAATATTTATATATTCTAGTAATTACCCATATCTTTTGTTTTCTACATACTGATTAGTTCGTGCATTATTTAAAACTTTACACAGTAAAAAGGTAAACTGTTATTCAATACAACTATTGTTACTCAATCATAAGTTAATGTATACGTTTTAGAGCTTCAGTTGCTTTTACAAATATCACTACGTAATGGTTAATCTGAAGATTGTCCAAGAAATTTGCATTTAAATTAGTTAAAGTGTAAAATTGATCAATTTTCATGAAAAAATTAATTAGCCTAAGTAATCTGTAAATTACATAAATCTGCAAATTACATGATTTACATATTTTAAGTGATATATAATCTACATATGCTCGCAAATTTATATGCAGTAATAATGATTCAAATATGCTGATGCACAAAATTATTTCAAAGATATTTCATAATTTTCATCTTCTCGTAGAATAAAAAATATTAAAAAATCATAAGATTCCTTTTCTATATTTTGACGAATCTCCACGTTTTCAGATATCTTAATTCGAAAACCACAATTTTGGAATCAACTCTATCAGTTTGTTGGAAACAGTATAATTAAAAATATTTCAAGCAAGATGGATGAAATTTGGTATGATTTTCACCCTAAATTTATACATTCCTATCAAATTTGGGGAAAATATATCCAAAAAATTGGTATGTCTCGAAGCAATTAAAAAAGACAACGACAGAACATAAAGAATCGGAGATAAAATTTTATTTTTATAATATAAAATAAAAATTAATACTAAATTCTAATCAAAATCTGCCAAAGCCGATACTATTTGTTTACCTCTACTTTCGTATGCTTGTAAACACAGTAGCTTGAAAAGGCAAAGATTATGACGTATTAAATTTGGTATTTTATCTCCTAACAAAAATTTTAATTTTGTGTCAAATTTTGCAATCAATAGGAAGAAATAAAGGCATCTGAAATGTATATTCGTCTTTTTTCCGGGTACTACGAAGCAGAAAACACTCATGTCAGGCCTCTATCACTCTACTTCAGAATCGAAAAGGGGGGAGGGAGAGAATGTTATATAGTGAACATTTTATCTTTTAATATTTCCCAAATCTGCATAATAAAAATCAGAGCCCACATCGCTTTCAAGGACTTCTCTAAGGTTAACAATTGATACAGGACGAAAGTGGTAGTTTAAACCTTCGTAAGGGTAAATGTAAGTTGTCTCCGGTGATAACCACTTTCTTTGGTATTATTTGAAGACGCTATTGCAGAGATTAGCATTTGTTAACAAAAGAAAGAAAGAAAATTAACCATTTTTTTTTATTTCAAACTTTTAATTTGCGCTTATTTCAAAAAGTCTAATAAAAATAATTCTAAGAATTAAAAAATATATTTGATTTGGGGCAAAACTTTTTTGCGTGGTTGTAAAAACATTTTTCCGTTATTGCTGAAAAATTAGTTGATTTTTCTTTAAGAAATTAGCAGTTAAAATCAAAATTTTAAATACTATAACTTTCCAAATATAAAATTACTTGGAATGAAATTTTCTATATATACCATTTATATCCTTTTGAACGTCAAATAAATGTATTACTATCTTTGTACCATTTTATGATGGTTGTAGTTAATTTACGCTTTTATAAAATAAGATTTTTTTACAATTTTTTAAAACGAAATAAGGAAAGAAAACCACCATGTTCTATATTTATTTTATTATCTACATTTAGCATAAAAGCTAGAAAATCTGATTTCAGATACTCACCAACATTCACACGAAGTGAAATGAAAAGAACAACTAGCGAACTTCTTGCTGCCTAAACTTTTAAACGCATTAAGCTTAAATAAATCTTTGGAATGAAATTTTCTATATAAATTATTTATATTATTCTGAACGCTAAATAATTGTATTAATAACTGTCTACCATTTTATGATGGTTTTAGCTAGTTTATTCTTTTATAACAGAAATATTTTATCACAAATCATTTTTAAACGAAATAAGGAAAGAAAACCGCCATGTTCTATATTTACTTTATTATCTACATTTGAAATATAAATTAGAAAAGCCATTTTCACCCTCTCATCAACATTCATACGAAGTGAAATAAAAAGAACATCTAGCTAACCTCTAGCTGCTTCAACTTTTAAAAGTATTAAGCTTAAATAAACGTGGCACTCTGTTGACGAAATAATTAAGCAGCCTGATAATTGGAAGGCTTCTAAAGAATAGTTTATTTCATTTCGAGCTTTAGTCCAAACGCTCAAGCTTATCAGAATATTTTCTTCAGCCGAGCAGAAAGAATCTCTCCTGAGATTTTGAAAAATTATTTTTATTCTGCCTATAACTTAATTAATTTTTCAAAGGATAAATAATGCTTATAAAAATGGTTTTAACAGTATTGAATTACAGCTTTCTTAATGTTACTAAATTCATAAAAAATACTCTTGAGGAATTTTAATATGCATTCTTATAAAAAAGGCTATAAAACATAAATAATGCATTTTACGCTATCTAAAATAAACTAAAATCATTTATTTTATTAAATATAAAAGACTCAGAGGTTATTATAGTATATACAATACCTTACGCTTACCATTTTCGGAAATACATTTCACATCATGTTTTTCATCAATAAAAAAAATTAGATATTTGAATAATTGTCAATTTCACGAGACATTCCTTATGCTTCCTTATTTAAGAGAAAGTGTTGAAATATTTTTCATATTACGAACACTTCTAACAAAATTGAACGATTTAGCACATCAAATTATTGTTGCGAGATACCCGATACACATATACGCATCAAAGAAAAAAATCATTTACTGTTAGCATATAATACAAAACAAACGTGAGTGATTTCCCAAAAACTCTCTCGTATTATCTCTAATATACTTGCCATGCCACAGAACACCTTATATGACACTGATGTACAATAGTCACGAAATATGAACCTTTGTCGTGAGTTTAGCATTTTTATTGAATGTATCGTGTTATCCTTGGCGAGTATTTTGGCGATTATTCCTTGGCACGTGTTAATAGTATCCAAATATCAAGTTTTTGTTTTAGACACGCTCTTCTCAACCAATTTAAACAAAAATTTGACATAAATCTACACTTGCATTCTGAAAATAACATACCGAATTTGATATACTTAAGTTATTACCTTTTTTAATTATCTCACTTGCATGTTTTTGAAAGTACAGATCGAAAACCAGTCAACCCTTCATTGGATTTGGCTCAAAACTCGACAGTTGTCTGCTCTATATTTTTTTTAAATTTCTGTACTAAATTTTATTTTTCTAGTTTTCTACGTTTTATAGTTAACGTGGTAACTTATATTAGAACAGCCGGAGAAATGAATTTTCTCTGAATAAATTTTACTCAATCTGATAGAAATCTGCAAATTAGGTGTAAAGTACGTATACAAAATTTCAAACGCCTAGTTCAAAGCATTTTTGAGTTATCTTCGTCACAGACAGACGGACATTTCCCAAAAATGTGTTTTTCGAATTCAGGGAGGTGTGAAACGTGGACAATTCGCCGAATCTTGAGTTCGAATGTTTTGATGACTACTATATTTTCTCTATATTACGAAGTAAAAAGGCGGGAGGAGTGTTCTCAAAATTTTCTATTATATTGTGTAATGAATGTATGTGTGTATAATGTTATTAACTTCATGCTGTTGGCGAAAAATAGTGAATACGAAAAGCCTATTAGTGTGTCCAGCTTGGCGATTAATATTAGTTTTGTCACTGGGATTTTATTAATATACGACAATCGTTTATTTTGGATGCCTTTTTGATAATAGATAAAAAAAATTGATAAGGAATGTCAATTATTGTCTCAAAATCGCATATCAAATTCCATGTATTTAAATCGTTGGCTTTACATGCCTGTAAGAGTAACAGGCCGACAGTTGATGAACCCCTTGACGAATTTCCCTTCGAATTGGACACATACCAATATTTCAGTTTTCAATTCTGCGTATCAAATTTTATCATTTTAGTTCTCTTAATTTTATAGTAATCAGTTTAATTTATAGTCGGCTGGTTGGATTGAAACTTCCTCTGAATGAATTTCATTCAAAATTTGATAGAAGTTTCCAAATTTGGAGTAGCGGCCACATATATCGAACAGATAGACAGATAAACGGTAGGAATAGTTTCCAAAATTTGTTTATAGAATTCACGAAAGTCTGAAAAATGTAGTTTCGTCAAAATTTATTGTTTGAATTTTTTGAAAATAGCAATTTTCTGTATACTTCGGTTACAAGAATTTAGAAAACGTGTAAATTGTAAGCGTTATTATGTAAGCGATGTATGTATATTTTCGCAGTATGAAATATGCATACTTATGTTTTAGAGTGACTTTAAAATTCGGTAGATTCTTAAAAAAAAATAGGGAAATTCTGGATTAATTTTTTTTAGCTATAAAAAAAACTAGGAACAATTTTCAACTAAAAGTGGCATTTTCCAATATCAATAAGGCAAAAGAAAGCTTAAATGATTTCTCGTGTTTTAGATATTTTAAATTTAATTTATTAAAAAATATTGCTTGAGCAATCGAAATATAAATTCTGATTAAATATTTAATTTAGGGAGAAAAAAATCTTTCCTAGAATGTTTTTGTTGGTTCATAGAATTTATGAACATAAATTGAAATATTCTAAACATAATTTGTTGCTCTTTAACGTAAAAATACATGAAGCATTTCAATTATTTTTATATTCATGTTCTACGAAAAAATTACTAGTGTATATAATATAAATTCTGAAATGTTGAATCTCAGTAAACCTACAGAAATCTATTATATTTCGGTTCTTTAAAAATTTGAATTTTTTTCTTCATCCTGGTAATTATCATTAAAAGCATGAAAAATCCGTTTAGAGAAAAAAAATTGAGGTTTCCCAAAAGTTGCTATCACTTTGTAAAAATCGAGAAATTCTCTTTTTCTTCCGATCATCAAATTCTCTATTTTATCTAAAATGCAGAAAAAATACATTAAAGCGTCGAAATATTTTGTGCATGATATAAGAATATCAAACTTTAACTTCGCTTAAATCCAACATATCTGCTTAATGCATTTTTATTCAATTCCATGAGCAAACTAAAAAATTAATGTAATCTCTCGTTTAGCTCCTGAAATTTAGTTTTAAATTCCTTTGATTTTAATTATGTATTTTAACCTTCAAACTATATAAACTTTGAAATTAAAGACATAAAAAAATATCCATATATACTCAGACATACAGATATGCTTCTCAAATAATGCATCTAACATCTTTCAGAGGAGTTTGAACAGCTAATTATTTGAAGTACCTATTTGTTTCCAAATACTCATAGAATAAATTTTAAATAAACAAACCAAACATTCAAGTAAAGAGGTTTTTTCAATTTTAATCTAAAACGCAAAAAATAATTTGTTCCTCCTATAACACTAATTTCCTAAAAAGTATGAAACTAATATTTTAGCAAATTATATTCAGTTCGAGCTAAATGAATTTTTAAATATTTTTCTCAATACATTTTCTAGAATTTGATGGTATAAAGCTTTTTAATTGAAAATTTAATTTTGGTTGTTTTTAAACTTTACATTTTGCTATTTTATCTTTCAATAAATTAAAGTTTTGATAGAAAGAATTTTTTGATCGAGCAATTCAGTTAACAAAGTAAGCCCTATTATATTAAAATGTAATATATAATATGCTTTAATTGTGATCCAACAATAATTTCCAAGCCTTTAGAGATTGGCGTATACTTTTAATTGAAAAAAATTATTTAAATAAGAAAATAGTTATTTTTTGTGCAGTTTAAGTCAATAAAAACATTGCAGAAAAAATTTCAAAATTAAATTCTTATAGTCTTCTAGTCCAAATAGTTATATTTAGTAAATAATTTTTGTGACACTAATATTTTAAATAAAAATGTTTTGCCATGTTACCTTTTGAGTTATGAAATTTTGATTTTTTTTAGCCAATTGCGGAAGTTTTTATAATCTGATTTTTCCAATTTCTGTATGTTTTTCAACCTAGGAAAGCTTTATCAAAACATCTCTATTTTTCTGTTTTGTAAAACAGAAGAGAAATATGTATTAAAGACATTTTGGTAAAAAAACATTTTTTTGTGAATAAAGATATTCTTATGATGTCACACATTCTGTTGTATAAGAAGAATACTGATTGATTTTATTAAACAGGATTTTTTTCCTGTTTTTCTTATGATTATGGTGAACATTTAGACAATTTAGTAGTTTGTTTAAAGACAAAATAGCCAGAAAATGCAAACAACTTACTCTACAACATTGCAGTCTGTTAACATGAACTTTATAAAATGAATCGTAAAATCGATTCGGGTATTTAAGACGGGGAAGATAATGCATACCTACAGCAATCGGATCTTATAAAATATTTACAACAAAATATGTATACGATTATTTATTGTGTATAAGGTCACAATATATTTTCAATCTTAAGATATTAGGCAGAGACAAAATCTACAAATCGATAATACAATGCTCTAAAAAGTATCTGGATTGGCAATTTTCTTCAAATACAGTTCGAAAACTTAATCAATAACCACGAAAAATATAAGCATGTGGAATAACAAAGAAATACTGTATAACTTTTACAGAATTTCTGTAAAAAAATAGTAAAAATAGGCTGTCCTAAAAATGTATGGACTTCTCGAATATTTTGTATTCAAATTTTGGGTCCATTGCTTTCAATTATCTTAAAATTTCCTATCAGGCATGCTTTGGACTAAGGGTTTTGTAAAAGTACGGACTGCTATAAAGAGAACAATCTCTGTTCTACTTGTTTGAATTCCTGAATAGTCGAAAACTGATGACCATGGGCATAGACATCTCGTACAAGTACTCACCAAAGATCTTCCATGGGTTTCAACTCTGGGTTGATGGCTGACTAATCTATAACAGTCATTTGATTCTGCCGAAACCAATCTGTTGTTGAGTGGAGAGGGGCGATCAATGCATTGTTCCTATTGGAATTTCCAGCTTTTCGTCCCTAAAATGTTCCCAATTTGAAATTGATTACTTCTCAAGACATTATGATAATCTTCAGAACATTGTCGGCCATTAAGAAAAGCTCTATCCTTTATTCCGTTGAAACAAACCCCGCCCAATACCATGAGAGAACCGCCTCCTTGTTGTCGATTAAAGAAATCGAGAGGTTCTCATCGTAGATCATGACAAAAATATGCTCAGCCATCAAGGCCATCTAAATCGGGATTGTTTGCCACTAAAGAAAACATTTAACCATTTATCCGTCTTATGTATGCATTTTTTAGCCTAAAGAATGTACCTTTTTATGATGCATTTTTAGGAAAAGTGTCGAACGCATTTTGAGATATTTACGAAATTTGCTTGCCTATATGCAACGGTGAACAGTGGATCTTGAAATGAGAAGCGCTGAAGTCCTTGTAATTAAAAGAAAATGCTCTTCTTTTGCTTTGAAACTGCTCTCAAAATCTGTTTTGACACTGAGATGTTCTTCTTGGTCTATATGAACGCTTTCTTGCAATAATATTGCCACCTTCCAATAAAATTTCATAAATTCTAGATCATATACACTTCATTTGTTTAGCAATATCAGAAACTTTAAAATTTTGATCTTTAAAGCTCCAAATTTCAGCCATATCAGCAGTAGAAAATTGAATGTTGAGATGCATAATTCAACTACTTGAGAACTGAAGACGAACCGTGATTTTATGTTCGAAGTTCACATGTACAAAAAGCCAAATATGTAAATTATTTGATACAGTGGAAATAAAAACAATTATTTTCATTGTAATATATTTTTGGGGCAACTTATTTTGAATTTTATATTTTGCAATCTGTGATATAAGTATAATGCTTCTGTATTGTAATAAACTTGTAGTATGATTCCATTTGCTTATTTTTTTTTCATGACTGTTGCTTCGTTTCTTTTTTTTATTTGAAAAAATTACCTGTCCATACACTTTTGAAACGTCCGCTATCCTTTATAATGTATTCTGCAATCTTTTACATTATACTATCGTTATAATGCGCTTTCACGCAAGTCATCATTGTGGCGAATGTTGTAAAAAAATCAAATGTGTAAATAAACCACCCTCAATGAATCTTATACTCGATACACGCAAGTTATCAAATTTTAATATTAGATGTCCCATAGAATTTTACAGCGATTAGTTATTTTTTTTCCGTTTTATTTTGACTTGATCAGATAGATAAAAAAAAATTTGTTCATCCAATTATCTTTTTACATAAGTAAACTAAAAATAGCGAATTAGATTTTTCCAGACTTCATTTATAAAATTCTATATAGCCAACATTGACTTTATTAATCATTTGAGTTATTTCTATTTTTCCTAATTAGAGAAAGGTTATTAATTAGGTTTTATAATACTTAAATAACCTTAATAATACCTAAAATAATCTTCATGTTATAAGAATTCGAACTTTTAATCATCTTGCTTATAGGTGGAACAAACCCCTTCAAATCGCTAACGGATATGATTATTTCTGCTTCATTAGCATAAGTTATACCATGTTATTCTTAACTAGGAAAATAATTTAAATATCTAATGATTGTTAATTAATGTGCAACGAACATTTTATTTTTATTTTACACATTTAAATCCATATTGTTAATATTCCAATTAACTGAGATCTCAAACCTGTAAATAAAGAAGATATCAAACAAGGATTTTTAAAATAATTTAGTTTCCCTTCACAGAATCATAAATATTCAAAGTTTATTAAAAGTTAAAATCCACTGAAGCTTTGTATTTAATCATCATTAACAGCTTTAAGCCAGGCTTCTAATAACGTGTATTTAAGATTCATAAATTCAGTCTCTAGGGATTATTATGATTTACAGTCTATATTTTGCCCTGATTTTGAACAAATATAGAATATTAAAACTCTTTTCTTCTAACAAAATTACATGAGAATTATTTCACTGAGAATATCAAAATTTAAGATGAATCATCTGAAGTTGTCTTCCCCAAACCTTTTTGCGTACTTTCCAATAAACTTGTCATGCCAAAGAACTTCTTCGCATTGGTGTTCAATACTTATGAAATATTAACCTTATTATATAGTTATGAAATATTAATATATTTGGCATGAATATAGTATTTTAAATTAATCTTTCGTGACATCCTTGATTAATTAGTTGGTGATTAACCTTTAACAAGCGTTAATAGAGTCCAAAAAATCGAATTTGGGCTTTAGACGCATTTTTCTCAACCGATTGAAACAAAATTTTGACACGAAACTGCCCTTGTAGACACAAAATCCCATACAGAATTTGATAGATTGCGTTTTTGAAGTATTCAGTTTACATATTTCTGAAAGTACAGACCGACAGACACTCTACCCAGTAGTATACCGAATTTTATCTATCTACCTCATTCGTTTTGTAATTATCGTGTTACAGATGGGCAGATGAATTTACTCTAAATATTTTGATGAATGAAATTTGATGGAAATCTGCAAATATGGTAAAAAGACTGTATATCAAATTTCAACCGTCTAGCTCAAAGCGTTTGTGAGTTACCTTTGACACGGACAGACTGATTGACATTTTCCAAAAAATGCGTTTTTCAAGCTCAGGAAGATTCGTCAAAATCTCGAGTTCGAATGTTTTGCCGATTACTATATTTCCTCTATACTACGTATACAACAAAATAAAAAAAGCGTTAGGAAATATGAAAGATTTAAATTTTTAAAATCCATATAATCCCTATATGCATGTTTTAATATATAATAGGGATTCGGTGATCTTGTGGTAAAGTCTCAGATTCATTGTCCGATGCGACCGAAGAATTTCTATATGAGCCAGTCTGTTGCACATTAATCCTTTTTGCATCCTTTGATCTTCCACTGCTATGACCCGAAGGCGCTAGTGGGAATTTCTATATTTAAATTATGAAATATCATTCATTCAATCCTAAATTCATAATGACTCTTGTACGTTTTACAATAGGATTTGAGCAAACTTTTCTCAAGTTTTTGTATCAATGCTTTGAGCTAGTCATTTCACTAGACATCTGTATTATTTCAAGTGACGATAATAAAAGCTAATCGCAATGGTACATTAGAGAGATGTTGATTTCAACTTATTTTTCAATCCAAATTCTCTCTAATGTAAAATTTATCTTTACTTACATATGACCAAACTTTTTATAAATGAAGAATATGCAAGGTTTCTATTTTAATTAAAGCTCAATATCTAATTTCTAAACCTTTACAGATACAATAAATTTTTACCCAGAATAATGATCTAAAAATAATTTTAAAAATGAAAATAGCTGTTTAAGTCAATCTGTTAAACATTGTTACAGATTCTAAATTTTTATACATCCCCTCAGTCTTTTAGAAATATTTTTTAAAAATATTCTATCTATAGTGACATTTTAAACGACCTTTTTTGTCGCCAAAACATGGAACAATTTTATTTAAAATATTAAGAATATACAAATTATTAGTGATGTTTAAAATATAGTGTCATGAATATTTTACCCTGTAGAAAATATGAATAAAAGTATAGGAGAAATAGGGCACGGGATTCGAATTTTTTTTAAAAACATACTCTTTTCAGATATACATTTATTGATTGATATATATTATTTAAAAACCAAACAAATCAAAGCTCATGAGAAAAAATAAATTTTAAATGTTTCTTTAATTTCAATGTATTCCATGCTATTTCCCTTTAAATAAGCATACAACGTAATATATCAGTTTCACTCTTAATGTATCCCCTCTCATTCAGAGACGTCTGTCAGTCTGCCCCCCCCCATAGGTTATTATCATTTCCCTAATTAGCTAACCCATACAATAAAAGGACACTATTCAAAGCGCTTCTAACTCTTTGAAGATCGACTATGACCTTTACTCATTTAAAACTGCAAATGCTAAAATTTCCATAATTTATGTGGAGACTCGTTTACTACACACGTAATTACTTTTCAAAATATTAACTAAGAGCTATCTTTCATTTCAGGCCTTTTAATTAACTACGCTTTCACATTGTATCATATCAGTATATGTATTTTACAAATATGAAAATAAATTAATATATAGTATAAGCACCGAAGGAAATGTAGAGAGAGATTAAATCAACCCAATTTATACAGAAGTTAAAACGCAATTAAATTCGGATTTTCTGTCCCTGAAAATTTTAATTTCCCTTAATTCTTTTTATCCAATAATTTTTTTTTTCAAAATCATATCGGTTATAAAGACATATTGGGACATCTCTTTGAAGATCTGAATTCCTGTTTCATATTAAATATTGCATATATATTAATCTGTAAAGACACTTTAAGCCTTTTAATAATAACCAGGGTGTGGACCGCGGAGTCTCGAACCGCGTGATAAGGTCTCGGCTTCGGAACGGAGGGATTTAGGTTCAAGACCCGATTCTACCATAGAACCGTTGTGTAAGCAGATCTGGTGCATGTTAAATCCGTTGGGTCCAAACGTTCTCCCAATGGTGTGGTATGGACGTTTGGAGAGGGTGGTTTCAGCTCAGGTGTCGTTTTCGTCATCTGACAGCAGTTCAAAATTGCAAGGCCCGTCCAGAAATAGCCTAGTGTAGCTTTAAAACGGGACATTAATATAATTAAAATACTGTATAACCAGAAAAGAAGCGTGTACTTGTAATAAAGTGACTAATCTGAATTTTTTGAGACAGGTAACCAACTCTCCTGCCGTCAAAATAAGATAGTTGCAAAAATATCTCAAAATAATAAAAGGTCTCCCAAAATTCCATTTAGAAAAAAAAATTACGCTGTACTATAATAAAAACACAGAAAAACCTCTTATGGTGTTATCAGTAAAATTGATTTAATATATTTGAGACTAAAATTATAACTTTCGGTGACTTGAAAAACGGTTCGTATTAAAATGATAAATATATTCTCCATAATATCATATAGTTTTTCCATGTTAAACAACGGCGAATGAAATTTAAGCAGCAAATAAATATAACAATTACAAAAACTGAAAACCACACTGGAAGGGGAATGCCAGAAAAAGCAATTTTCAATTTTATGACAAACCCTTTTTCAACTTATGGATTAGTTTAGTTTAATTATGTTAAAGTTCCGTTTTAGAGCAACACTGGAGCTATTTTGGGACATGCCGTTTAATTTTGAGCTGCGATTAGATGACGAGGGCGACACCTAAGCTGGCGCCGACTCTCCAAACTTACACACCGATCCAGCACTAGGGCATTTGTCCCCTATGGATATAACGCACAGGCCCGCTTACACAACGCTTCTTCGATGGAATCAGAGCTCGAATCTGAAACTCTACGGTTTCCAAGCCTTACCATCAGGCCATCACGGCCCTTTTCAATATATCGAAAGATCATAATTTTAATCCCAAATAACTTGCCAATTTTATAGATAACTCCATAATTGTTTTCTAATGTCTTCATAATGATACAGAATACATGCTTCTAACTGGAGTTTTTGACAGATTTCCTTAATTCATTGAGAAATTGTTTTTGTATACTTCCTTATTTCGCCGCTAGGGATGCTGTCACTTCTCTCAACAAATTCATTACATCCCTGATTATACAAGACTCGGTTTTGAATTTAAAAGTCCTAAAAGAATTTTACTCTATATATATTCAAGATTCATTCGTAGTTTTAAATTTGAATAATCAAAAACTTAAGCAATAGAAAAATTACTTTTTGTTTTGTCGTTGTACTGGGTTTCAGAGCGTATAAAAAAACAATTATTTTTTAAAAGTAATCGCTTGAAAAGTTTTTACAGAAGTATATAAGAGTTAGAAACGAATTTCTTTCTAAAGGACTATGTATTAGAAATTCACATGGGAAACGAGGATTTTAAAACGTTTTTAAAAAATTCTGTTAACTATTGTTTAATTGTAGTAGCAAATTCTTAATTGTAGTAGCAAATGAATTTCATTCTAGGTTAATATGCACTTGTGTGTCTCATATATCTATGATATCCCAATAATTTTTTGAATAAGCTATTGGTTGAACTTTTTAATTTTTGTGTTTAAAATATGTTTTCTTTATAGCAAATATTTGGAGGTGAAAAGAAGACAGTGTCATTTATGGGAAAACAAAATAAATAATTCGTCTCCCATCCTTCTACAGCACCGTTCCGAATAACGTGCTGTAACGTTATATAACGTTATATCTTTCTTTACATAATTATTCAATCATTAGATTCTCTTTCTTTAAAACCGTTATCTTTCACAGATTAATATTTAATTTGCTTTCATGCATTCCTACAGTTTTTTTCTTGCTTCTTATACAATTGAGTCATTAATTCTTTTTTTATTCCGTATTGCTTTTATTATTTATTTGCTAAGGAGTATCTCCTTATTAAAATGCATATTCATTCTAAATTTATTAAGACTTGTTGATTGTTGTAGTAAGTCACTAAATCCGTGTACATTTTATTGGTCTGCATAGTTAAAATTATTTGCATTAAACTAGGAAAATTCCAAAAGGAAAGTTTTCAAAACGCGTATTTTAGGGACTAATCGCTTAAAGGATTTTATAAAATTAAAATCTAATTACAAATAATAAAAATAAAACAAATGATTATATAGTACTATGTCATCTTAATAATATAAAAATCCAATGCATGTATGTGTACGTGAGTGTGCTTGCAATGAGATTTAGAAATCACTGCATTGAACTTAAATATATATTTTTTGTTCAAATTTTTATTACAATTATTTCGTTCCACAATTTTGACTCGGTGATCATATAATAAACTCCAACTCTTAAGTAAGCTTTTATTTCTAAGATATAATATATTCTGAAAAACAAAACATAATTACAAAAATATTTTTTTCGAACGCAAGGTCTAGATTGTGAAAACTAATTAAAATCTGAATCTCTTAAAATTTATATTAAGAGTGAAAAAACAATCACATTTCTTCATAAAGAAAGCAAAGGTCTCAAAAGTTCTTCACTGCCTATTTGAACTATCCACTCAGTTTAACAGCTCTAAAATAGATAACAGTTTAAGACAATTCTCCCAAATATCTTTAGCCACAACATTTATTAAAGACTAAATGACTTCATGTCGCTGATGCTTATGTGTATTCTTCGTTTTTTGGATGCGTGCCAAAAGTAAAGTTTGGCAATTTCGTGTATCCCGCATAAAACAAAAAACAAGTAAAGAGTTTTTTCCAAAGATTTAACAGGCGAAAGAGTGAACTTGACTGAAAATGTCGACATGGAATAAAGAAACAAAAACTGTGGGATGAAACTGAAGATGGGACTCTTCGCTTGCAAGAGCGGAAATAGAAATGTGAAATTCGTTTCATCTTCCCCGTTCTTTTTGAGATGAAAAGAAAAATGTCGGACTCCGATATTTTGACTCATTCCTGGTGATTTTTGCTGTACTTGAGTTCTGGATAAATGAAAGCGGAGCAACATCTTGTTTACAACATGAAATACAAAAGAAACAAACTTCCGTTCTTTTCAGAAATTTGAAGAACCGAACTGTAGTTTGTCTTTTACATTCTGTTAGAACTGTAGTTCAGCATTTTTTAATGACTTTGGAACTAGATCACCATATTTATAATAGACGTTCATTTAATTTGTGTTTTCATTTAACTTCTTTTTTTTAACAATTAATCAATTTGTTCGAACTCAATCAATTTCAAAATGTATTCGAAGAAATTCTATGTTTAGTTCTTAATGTCGAAACATCAAATTTCAAAAACAAGCATTTAAATAGAAGCGTTAATAAAATGTATTAAAATGTGTTCCACCATATTCTGCCAAATGGAACCTGTTTATCATTGCATCATAATATTTAGAAAGAAATTCAAAATCAGAATCAGAAAAAGAAATTCAAAAGTAAACTTTTAAAAGTAATTTTTAGCTTGTTCAAATTATATATTTCCCTTACTTATCAAAGCTGTTTTCATTTATCAAAATGAAGTGTTCAGTGTATTTATACCTCAAGAAAAATGTGTAGTTCCATCGTATTTTACAAAAAGTATAAATGGATTGAAACAATTGCGAAGGAATTAATTTTGTACTCATTTTAATACTCATTCATTATGGGTAAAAAAAATATAATTTCAAAAGATATTTCAGAATCGAAGTCGAATGTCAAACGTAGCAAATTATAATAAGTCAAAACCAGCTGGATTGATCTTCCTAAAATCTTTCTATATACTCTACAATAAAGATCATATCCCCATTCTTCTGCATAAAATTGTGGACCTTCTGTACGGAAGCGAATGCCTTGCATGCCATTGCCATATAATAGTTATGAAAGATTGCGCTCTGGCGTGAATTTGGTATTTTACCGAATCTATCGTGTTTTTCGTGCTATTTTTGAAAATTCTTGCCATGCAATTAACACATAAGTATCAGAAAACAGAATTTAAATTGTGAGCATGATTGAGAAACGAATAGAAAATAGAATCATAGTCACAAGATCATATGACAAATTTCAATTACCTAAATCATTGCGTTTCTGATTTATTTTATTTACATACGCACGAAAGTAGGATGGACAGTCGATCAATCCTTGACAGATTTGGTTCAAAAGCTTGAGAATCTGCATTAATAACATAAAAACATAAAATAATGAGGTAGAATGAGTTTAGATCTTTGCATTTCTGGTTTATTTGAAGAAAGACGTAATGACTGAACATTTTATCTAGACTTTAAATCATTTGGAGATCAGAAAATATTTGAATGGACGGTGGTAAGAATAGAATAACGCTTTTAGTTCATCTATTATATGCAGTTAGGTTTCTGTGAAATGCATAACCGATATTTTATATTCAAGTGTAGCTTCAATTTTCGTAGCCAATTGATAAATAATTAAATAAAAGTTAAAAAAAATATGCATCACTATTTTTAATTCAATTTATTTTTTGAAAAACTTATTTTAGAGTACTGATTTTCTTAATTTTTTTTATTAGATCAGACACAGAGTATTGCTTGAAAACGTTTTAAAACTTTTATACACATTTATACTTCAATTAATATTACCTATTTAATTTTTTTTATTATTTTTGAAAATATTTTTAATGACAAAAAGGAAATGGTCTTATATGTCAAATTGCTCTAATTTAAATATATTTACAAATTACATTTGAGTAATTCATTTATATAATATAAATATGTTTTATGCATCCAATTTTCAAGAAATTTTTAATAGAATTAGTACGTCTTCAAAGTAACAAATTATTAATAATGGAGAAAATGTTTTATTAAATATTCTAGATAATGCAGTGCTTTAAAATATTATGCTATTAAGTAAAAATAAATAAAATAATCGAATATACTTCTATACGATTAATATACAAATTAAATTAAAATAATTTATTTAGCCAGACGATAAAATAATCTGTGACTTTGAAATGAATATCAAAATAGCAATACGAATTTTGATAATATTTTATGAAATGTGACAGTTTTATTTTTAATGTAAATAAAAATCACATTAATGTTATTTCTTTCGAAACAATTCTTAATATTTCTTGAAGTAATTTATTTAAAATATATGAAATTTTCCTATTGATTTATTATTATATTTGATTTATTAAGGCATTAGTTTTTGACATGTGATAAAAAAATTAAATATTTAAACTGTCATTTCAATAAACAAATATTGTGAAAAATGTTTTATCCATACGTAAAACAAAATCCTCCACAAATTTCTAGAAATAACATAAATATACAATTTTTAACTCTATTACTTTTATTTAACTTTACGTCTTAAAGAAAAGTAGAAATTTCCTGATATCATTTTTAAAATAAAGTACGTAAGTACACTGATCAATGTGAAAATAAAATAGACTTCTCTCTCATTCTATTATTAAAAAATAAGAGCTCATTCTCATTAAAGATATGATGTTTTTTCGATTATTACTTTTCTAACTTGATGATTTCAAAAGAAATTAAGGGTAGCAAGCAAAGGTACAAGAAGAAAAAAGTTATCAGTTTATGGCTTATTTATTTTTCATTGATCTTAGGTCATCAGGCCTTCGAATCACCAGACTTTCCAAAGATTACACATTCTCACTGCGATTATAATAACCACTTTTTGGTAGGATTTTTATTTTTATTATATTTTATTTATTTTTCTCGAAATAGATCGGTGTGTTATTTTCTAAGCAAAAATGGATCGGAGATTATTTTTGATGTTTCACATAATAGCAAATACAATGCAGTAATGCTTTGCAATACAAGAATAATAGATCATTATTTAGACTGTTTCCACTTATCTTTGAAACATTTTATCTCATAATGATATCAGATTCGTTGGACGTTTTATGAATATGTTAGTAATTTGCTATAGAATAGTTGTTCGTGTTATTGCAAGTTATACTAATAGTCATTCTTTCTGGAAAATTGTTAATCGAATTCCATATAGAATTTAGGAATATGAAAATATTAAGCTGATATTTAATAATATCAAATATTTAAATGCTGATTAAAATTAATTGTAAAGATTTATTTGATAAGTTTAATTATCAAATCTAAAATTATTCAAGATTTATCAAATGGTATTCTTAAGATTTCTAATAAATTGAACATTTACAAGTTGATCAAAATTAAAACAACCTACTCTGAGCTCTCTATACATCGAATACTCAGTGTAAAGCCTCCAAAATTCTCGAGCATACTCCTCAAAACATGAGGAGACGGATTGAGCGAAAAAAAAATTAGTTCCAGAAAAACCAATAGATGTCGCTGTACAACAGAAAACATGCTAAAAAGATACAATCACAAAAAAAAGTGAAGAAACTGAAACTCTTATTGTAACTACAATTTCACACCATAAGAACAAAATTTTGCATAAATCCTTCTTTTGACGCTACTATTCTAGACATAAAAGGGATAAAGCTGGGGAAATGACATTCTTATCAGCGATGGCTTCGCACTTTGCTTGTGAAGTTAAACAAAGGAAATGCTGTAGTTGCACTTCGAGAGTTTCGTAGACTTGAGAATTTGCGTAAAGGATCAGCAGGCACCAAAACATGCTCGAAAATTTTGATGTACTCCAAATGCAATAGCTCCAATGTCTTGGTTCAATTACCTTTCTGCGAGATGAAGCGCCTCCACACATTAGACTCTGTACAGCAGTTTCTTCAGCAACATTTTATTAATGATAGAGTATTTAGTCGTGCATTGCCGCAGCCTAACCATCTCGTTCTACACGTCTTAATCCATGCGATTTTTGGCTTTGGGGATACTTAAAAAATCTTGTTTATCTAGGATGTTTGGTAACCTTGGCAGATTAGATTATTTTCCTCGGGTATTCTGATATTATTTTACTCCACCATATCTAACTTCATTTCGGTTAAAATAAAAATATTATGCATGAGCATATTTTTAATTATTGTTAAGTGTTGCTTAATATTCTTTGTATCAACAACTGATTTCGCTGTTATAAGTGATATACTTTTGTATGGCTTCTAATATAGAAGAATAATATATGATGCAATTCTAAAATTTGCTCTTTAGAGAAATGAAGATTTTAAAATTTGAACGGCATCGCCGCTTTCCATTTCTCAAATACCCATTCATGAAATTATTTTAGTGAATTCATTGGCTGAAACATTTCAATGAAATAATTTTTATAATATCTAAATAATGGAACGAAACAATGCTTAAAATATATCACAAGCAATATTAAAAATACTTTGCAATTGTTGAAGTTTGAAAAAGGTTTTTAATAAATATTCTCGCTCTAGTCTTTATGCTATTAGAAAGCTTAAGACAGAATGCATTTTGCAGCATTTCAATTACAGAACATGTATACGAATACGTGTATTCCATTTATAAAAATTTTTGATATAATATTCTGCAACTATCTGAATTTCATTACATTGAATAACCGGTCCAGGTAAATGTCACCGAATATTTTACATTGATAAATTATAAGAAATTTGTAGTTTATTTTCCAGTTTTTATCCACTTCTCTTTCATTTTGCTATGTCTCAAAACGATTTGCTATTTAAATTATTCAACAATATTTGAAATATACATGCTGCAGAAAAGCATTCACCCCAATTTTCATTTATATATCATTTCAATCATCATCTTATTTAATTTTATATGTAATATTTTAATCCATTAGTAATCTACCGTAATTTTCCTTTTAAAAATTTCAAACTTCGTCAGAGTAAATAACAAAACATTTTTATTCGAAGGTGGATTGAATTTCTTGAAGAACTATATATTTTGAGCTGTACAAATTCCGTGTCTTATGAATGTAGTGAAATGGTTGGGCAATTTTTCTTCAACCTTAAGCAGCGTTCACACGAGGCTAACTATTGCGCACATTAGAAGGTCACAGCTACATTAGGAGGATCACGTGAGCACAATGGCAAATGGTTGTCACATCAGGAAAACTGTTTGCCATTGCCCCATTGTGGACACGTGATCTTCTTAAGGTAAGCGTGGCCTTCCATTGCACGAAATAGTTGGCCTCATGAAACTACTTTACAATTTGAATGAAACAGTGTTGTAGAAAAATGTAGTAACAATAATTTTAGGAATGAACTTTTATTAATTCTTATCGCCAAGAAGTAAGATTTCACGAAAATAAAAAATAAAATGAGGTTTTGTTAATAAGAATAGTTTGATAGAAAAATTAATTAAATATTTTAATCTAAAAATTTCTTGCAAATATGTGCAAAAATAATATTCCAACCTATATATTCCTTTCATCCTATTCAATAATGATTTCTTTTATTGTGCCTTCTTTGCTATGTCTTTATAAACAAACAAAAAAAATCAGAAAAATGTTTAATGAAATACACTTTAAAGTCAGAATTTTAATTAAAATGACTCTTTATTAAAATTGTATTTACATTAAGCCATTTATCTTTTTGACGAAGTAACCATAAAATTATTTAAAAAAATAAAGATGCAAAATTTATGAAATACAGAACAACAACACAAACAGCATGACATTACAAGTCACAGAACACTGATGGTTACAATGTACGGGTTGTTTCTGGTTTGGCAGATGGATTCGGCAGATATCACAACAAATCTATTTATCCCACTTCCCCCGAAAAAAAGATTAATCAATGATACCTTCTCAGTCGCTCCGATCTGTCATTTCGTGTGTATCCGAGTGAATTGGCCGGTACAAATATCCTTGCAGCCAATCTGGGTGGCTATTTATTAACGTCTGCCTGCGTTTTTGTGTCCTTTAATCTCCCCATCAGAGCCTTATCGGAAGGTGGCAATGGGGTTTCGGTCAGTAGCCAGTAAAAGATGGAAGAGAAGTCCTTTGCTTTTACTTTTTTTATTTTGTCTGAATCGTGTGCGAAAATCGGATATGTGCAGCTAAGATTATGCAGTCGTTATATTGTCTTTGTGGCAGAAATGAAATACAGAAAAAAATGATTAATTGTAAAATTTATTTGTTGAAAATTTAAGCGTCCCAAATGTTATTGTTTTTAAAAGCAAAAAAAAATAAATAAAGTGATTTCATTGCAAAACACATCTTATTATTTGATATTTATTTGATATTTACAACAACAAAATACTGTAATCGCAAAAAAAAAAAAAAAAAATGGACTCGAGATTTTGATAACTCTTCACGTTGCTGAAATTTGTAAGTCCGAAAAACACATTTGTGTTATGCCTGCTGGTCTGTGAACAAGATAGTTTAGAAACGTTTTCAGTAAGACGGAGTAACATACCTCAACAGCAGTTAAGTTCAAAGAATTTTCTACCCCACATTCACATCTAAAGTATGTGGATCAAATATGAAATAAATTCCGCCAAGAGGATAATTCTCTGTTGGTTTGTTCTTTCACAATCATGACGTAATTACTTAAATAATATAAAATTTGGTATGTGATTGTTTGATTACAATTGTAGTTTTGTGTCATAGTTTGGATTTAATTCGGCGGAAAAAGGAATCCAAAATACACATTCAGTTTTAGTTTTTCAGTGTATTAATCGCATCCTGGCAGTTAATCGCCAAGGTTCTATTTCAACAAACAGTTTCGTAATCATTGTGAGAAAAGTTTGGAGAGATTAGCCCTCTAAATCTTTATAAGGAATACGAATGTATTTACAGAATAAATAGTTTCGATTTCATATTTGATAATTTCGGTATAAAACAAGAAAAATGATATTCAATTAATTCATTAATAGTTTTGTTGGCATAACATCAAATTCTTACACAATTAAAGTACATTTTGCTTTCATCTTTCTAATTAATTGAGAAGTATTAAAACTCCAGTTTACTTTACATGTCTTTGATCACCTAGATATAAAATTTAACACTTCTGTATAGATGTAACTCCAATACTACTTAAATTTGTATACCTTTTTGTATACGAATCACATTAATTTAACTAGTTTGTGGAATTCGAAGTATTGTCCGTATCCATATATAAAAAGAACAATAATGCAATGACAGATAGTATCAAAATTATTTACAGACCTACAATTGTTAAGATAAAGATGTAATGAGGGTTTTTTTACTAATATGCTTGCTGACGATTTTTTTTTCGTTTTTTTTTTTTTGAACAATGAAGATTTATTACAAATTCGAGATTGAATATTTCGGACAATACAGTGCTTTCTGCACTAAATTAATATCAGGATTCTGGTTTCTATGAAAATTTTAAAAAGGATATTTAATAAAGGACAATACAATCTTATGAATCTAGTTTACATAATCATGCCATCATGGGGTCTATTACTACAGTTTCTCGTTATGTATGACAGCTTTGGGAGCTTCAAGTCAAATGATCTCTCTTATACACTGCCAAAACACTCGTAGACACATGCAGACATATACTGTCTTCCATATTGTGACTTTTACTCCGAATTAAGATTACATCAAAAAGTGTGATTATTTTGATATGTTTGGTTAACTGAGCGCCCGCTTTGAAATATATAGCTGTAAAAACATTTTAAGAAGCCACAAAATAAAAATAACAAAAGAATAAGAAACTTATGAAGTGATTTTAATAAAAAAAAAGTTATTTGGAAAAAAGTACTTGAATTGTAGAATATGAACTGTTATTAAAATGAATTTTTATGAAGTTAAATACTAATATAGAGTTTTTCTTTAAAAGAAATCTAAATTTAAAATGCGATTCGAAATTAAACTGTTTTTTTATTTAAATTATTTTTTGTTAATAATCGAAATTTATTCTTGTATAAATTCATTGAAACCCATAAACATTAATTATTTAAACAATTAAGAAATAAACGCTTTTGTAATGAAAGATTTTCGTTCTAGTTAAGATTGAATAACAAAATTTTTCAATAGAATCTCTGAATTAATTTTTATTATTCGAAATTATATATCGTTCCATTAACCTTTCTTTTTCTTTTACTATTACGATATGTAGAATAAAAAGAATACAACAACAACTCTACTGTTACTTAATTATTTTTTCAATGTGTATGCAAGTTCAGCTAATTCTTATTTTGGTTTTTCCTGTGTTTATTCAACGTCTATTTATTCATTAAAGCGTATGTTTTAGAAATCTATCTGAATGAAGAAAAGACATAGTTCCAGCTGTATAAACTCGTTAACGAAATATCTAATATTCCTATCTTTAGGATTGAGTCACGAGGAATAGCAGTAGTAAACACGAACAATTTTAGACAATCATACGAGTCTTTTCGAATATTGTCTGATAAAATAAAATGTTATTTTACCTATCTATGTTTTTGTATACATTTTCCCGCAATATTTTTATTTATATGCTAGGGTAATAGATAATCGAAACGAAAATTAATTATTATGAACAATTTTTCAGTAAATAATAAGAAAAATGTTTTTAAAACACGCTTTGTAAATTTGGTAAAAAGCATAAGACATTTCGTATCGAAACTCGGGAGGATTAGTTAATATAACTAAAGCATATAATCCTTATAAAAATGCTGTAAATAAATCAAAATTTTGATTGCATTTATATATTTTAAATTTTTAATTATGTTGGAATATTTCTTTTTAGGATATTCCTCGATATATAGAATAGTATTCTTCAAAACAAACATCTCATGCATTCGTATTTTTTTTAACAGCAATAATTTGGATTTTTAAAAAAAATATTTTCTTCGTTATCGTATGCTAATATAAATAATTTTAATTTTTTAAGCTTTTTATTCATTAACATGAATTAAAATTTTTTGTCATAAACATATAAATATAGTTTTCTCGGTCGCCTTACTCAATCTGTAATTTTTTTCTCTTTCTTTATTGAATAATTTATTAATATTCTTCATAAAAACATATTTTTAAGAACTTTTTCACTTTTTTTCATTATCTGATTTTTATACTTTATCGTATTTTTACTTCATTACTACACACTTAAATTTCAATATAATCATATTTTTTTTAAAAAAATTCTCTAAAAACATGATTTTTATTACAGGAAATCAAAATAAAACAAATTTATCAATTAATGTATTATCAAATTTAAATACTGTATTATCATAAGGTATGTAAAGCTTCGCAAAGATTTTGTAACATGAAAAATCCAATAAAAATTTGATTTCAAAATTTAACTTTTGTGAATTTAAAAATCTTTTCTTGCCCTAAATTTGCGAAAATAAATGAAAGCCCATAGAATAGAGTGGAAGAACTGATTATGCACTTGGAATCTTTGCTACTAAATACATGTATAGATGCAGGTTTTAAAAAACTTCCGTTTGAAATTGAAACCAATGCACAGATTCAGTTTATTTCAACTCCTATGGTTGGATTTTCATCGAAAAAACACCGCCTGAAATGTTAACATAATAACATCTTCGTTCAGGAATTAATTCAATAACTTTTAAATTACAGTAATTTCCCAAAAAGCAAAGACAATGTTGCATGCACGACTTATATTTTAACTGTTACAGATAAATAATTTTCAAACAACAGATTATAAATTAGATTATATTTTTTGAAATTGAGTTCTTGGATAATTTTTAATTTTGATATAATTTAAAATCATATCATTATTCAGCATTTTTTTTTTCAATTTTTTATAATAATCAAATAATCTAATATTCAAAAAAATCATATACATTATTAAGAATTCTTCTCAAAGAATTATAAATATCATTAAAATTAATACTATTTGTGAGCATTAACTACAGTAAAAACATTCTATTTCGATATTAGATATTTGTTATTCGATAGTTTTAAATTTCCTTCGTAGTAACTAAAATATATAAGAATTTTATCAATATATTTCTTCAGATGTCTAGTAAAATTCATAAAATATTAATGGTTAAAGAAAATAATTGTTATTTATTTTTCAATTATGATAAGTGGAACACCAATAATGAAAAGATATTATTGGAGAACACCTGTCTCGCTGAGATTAATGCTCACTAAAGGTTTCAGTTCAACACTAGTGTAGCTTGATATCCGAATAGTCACTTCAACAAAATATTTTTAAGCCTTAAATTTTGATATACATATAATTCCTGCTATTATAGAAGCTTTACTCTGCATTGCTCATTATTGGATATATAACTCTAATTTTCTGCCACCTTTTGTAAAATTTGAACTTTAAATTGAAAGAGAAGTGATTAAACAAATTAATACAGATACTCTTTATACTGAAACTAAATGTTTTTAAAATATCAGAACATAAAACAGAATCTTTCTTCTTTATTGTACTTCCAATTTTTTATAATTTACACAAAATCTCAAAAATTTGTTCAATAAACCTTTTTCTGATTCCTCTTAAAATTCAACTTATTTTTTCTAAAGGATTTTAATAATGAAATTCTTATTTAATTATCCATTATCAATCCATAAATGTATTCCAAACATTATTAAGTCTACATTTTATACAGTTCTTTTTTGGTCCTAAGCTTTAGTATTCAGTGAAATATTCTTGACATTCCAAATTTTAAATCAAATATATATTTCTATCCTCCAGCCAAATCTATCGGAGATATGAAGTTTTGAATATCACTATTTTAGGATAATCAATAATTTCAGGATTTTACACTAGTCAGCATTGGAAAATTCCGGGAACAGAATGGCGTATCTTCTTTAAGATGTTTAATAGAGTAGCTTAAATCTCATGTTTTTATAACATATTATTTAAATTTCTTTAACTGATTCAGTTTTAGTCTTAAACGAATGTACCTTTCCTTCTAGTTAAAATATTTCTGTATCAAGAATATTTGATGAAATATGCCTCATAAGACCAATTGATTCGTCTAAAAATATAGAAACCGTTACTCATCAGAATAATATTTATTTTCTCAAACTACATAAAATGACATTTTTCGTATTAAATCAATAAGCTTAATACTAACTTATTAGATACTGGGTGTTTGGACCCAATTAAGGTGGATATCCTATAAGTATATATACAGGGTGTTTCAGTGAACCGTTTCAGAACTTCTAAGAGGGGTAGGGTACATCCTGAGAATTCGAAATCATATAGCAATGTGGGGTCGGAAATGCTTTCCTGAAGCGGTGTTGCACACAGAAGCACCATAAGAAAAAGAGACCGTAAATGAGAAATCGTTTTAATAATACATGAAAAGAAGAAAAAGGTACATGGATTAAAGTAAGTGTTCGAAGTTTCTTCCACGGGCTACAAT